>JAQIXP010001180.1:0-19702 GCA_034700285.1 Proteroiulus fuscus | reverse complement strand
TCAGTTTGAAGAAAACGAATTTAACATTGAAATCCCCATAGGCCCATGCTGTTAAAAGTGTGGACAGCCCCCTTAATTAAGTTATTTTTTTATTTACAGGAGTTCCTATTGGGTGATGCAAGCAAAGCCAAACGTATTTTGAATTGGGAGCCAAAAACGTCCTTTGTGGTAAGTGGATTTAAAATTTATAAATTTGAAGGGCCTATATTACAGTCTCTGGTGAGGGGGGATGGGGGGGGGGGAGTTTCGGTGCTATATGGTGTGCTTTTCACATCTTTTCTGCAACATTTAATATACTTTTCACGCGCTTTAGCTTCTTATCTCAGTATATTAAAGTGTGTATTTTCATTTGGCAATTCTTGACACTTGTCAGGAGTTGGTTAGAGAAATGATTGATGCAGATGTGGCACTAATGAAGTCCAATCCACTGGCTTAATTAATCCAGTGTTAAGCAAATGATTGGAACTTTGAATGGTAGGTTAAGTTATTTGCACATATTTTCCGAGCCTGCAAACTCTTTCATTTGCTGTTTTCTCGTGCGTTGTTGCGACATTCGTGCTTGGAAAAGGCTTTTCATTAGCATAAATAGTAGAACTGCATACATACACATGCTGAATTTGGAAAAAGCATGTAAGTGGTTGGGAATGCTTGAGTCGCTTGTCTGGCATAATTAATAGGATTTCTGTATTCATTAATAAAATAAATTTTAAACAGTAGTGAGGGAAATGCATGTAATTTGTGAACTAAAATGAATACTAGAGTTCCCAGGGCATAGGCCTCAGAGGCCGAAAATCTAGCCGTCGATCCGGCACTCTCAAGACATCTTTATGGATCTATAACTTCCGTTTCCACTGTTAATTAATATTATCAAAATGTTAGTTTCATTTCCTAAGTTAATCAACACATTTATGATATTGTAAACACTTACCTAAATTAAACGTAATTCTTCATAGTCTCTAGCTATTTTTTGTTTTTGAAGCCTATATTACATATAGGCTCTTTATTTTAGTGAGGATCTCACCAGTGTAATGGAGTACAAAAACATTTTGGAATTGTTATGAAAGATTGTTGAGGAATCTTCTCAACAAATTCCAAAAATAACCATAGTATAGGCTATAAAAACATTAATGCCATTCTGAAGTTTTAATTAAGTAACGATGTCCTTAATTGAAGATAAACCAATATACTGCATGCCTGTTTTTGACCCTTTTCTATAATATGCATGCACTTGGCACTTTTTGTGCATAAAAATTAAGCATAAACATGCTTTCCTGTATACTTATGTTGAAAATCTGCTAGGCTCTTATGCATGCAATTGCATACCGTTTTTGCAGGGGTTGGGTTCATTTTAGTTCACATTCAAAATGTGAACGAACATATTGGGTACTTTTATAAATGCCAAAATATGTTTCCCTTCACTAGTAGAGTTATCAGTGTTTTGTGGTTAATACATAGTAGCATGATTTAGGTCCTCTTATTTGGGAATGAATCTATATGGTGTATTTTTACATTAATTAACTATGTGGTAACTAATTTTTCGTAGAATTTCAAATTGTGCCTACACTAGTTGAATTGGAACTTATTGGTTATTTTAGGAACTTGTTCATGAAATGTTGGACCATGATATTCAACTCATGAAGAAGAATCCTAATGCATAATTGACGATTTTTGATTGTGGTGGGACCAATTGGCAATTGACTATAGTGCATAATTGGGTCTAAAACACGTGTTTTGCCTATTTATTCTTTTTGCATTTTACAAATACGAATCGGGCATTTCTATAAAATCTAAATTACAAAATTGTGAGTATTATGTTTACATTTCTTGCCAATTTTAGTAGATTGGCTGCGCTTCTTGCAAGTATTACATTCCAATAATTAACTAGTTAGTACCGCTTATACATCTTGTGCCATTGATATATATATATATGACAAGTATATTTACTGATCCCAAAATGCTAATATATATACTATGTTTAATAAAGGAAAGGAATGTATTCTCTTTTACATATGAGCCCTTTGGCAATTTAATTCTTGAGTTCATAAATGAAATATAAAGTATATTCAAATTTGCAATCAGATGCAAACTTTGTTTGGTTGCATCGAAATGTAGAAAAATTTACTTTCTGTAGGCAGTCGGTAGCCTATTTCCTTGAACTTATTTGAGTTTAATCTTTTATAAAAATCTATGCTTTGAAAATTGTGCATAAAACAACAAATTTTGGTTGGCTCTAAAGCATGAACTACCTTGATTAAGTCTTCATATCCTTAAGACCGAATTATTAATAGTATTTTAATATTTTAGAAATTTATAAAATCTTCCGTCTGAACTTATTTGTATATATATAGGTTTCTTGATGTAATGATGTTCAAAATGACCTTACCGGTAATCCTGCACTGACAAGGGATTGTCGTCTGCTAGCCACCTGCTGCTTCATTCTTTGAGCTGGTTTTTGAAGATATCACTGATCCTCTGCTAATTTGACGTAAGTTACCACTTTGATAATTAAATTTTCCCAAATAACTTTAAGTTAATTATGCAAATAGTATAGTATTTCCTAAATACGTTTTTGATACCATACATAGCTTATAGAATATGCTATGAGATTAGTGTATTTATATGGTATGGCATAGCCTACATTGGTAATGGCAAGGTACTACCTAATAGTTATGGTACAGTATTGGTACAGGTGAAATATGATATGATACAGGTATTATAAATAGTAAATGTAAGGTAATGATAATGTATGCTATGAAATTGGTATATGTAAAATATGGTATAAATGGTAAAGGTAAGTTATGTATCAGGTTAGATGCAATAATATTAAAAAATAATTTGCGGTAATATGGGTACCGGGGTAAGGTATAATTTCAGTTAGACCATATGTTTAAGAATTTTCTTAGACAAACATATAATTATGAAGTAAATGGTAAGTATTATCATTATCAAAATAAATTTTATTTTATCTAGCTAAGTTTTAGTTTAGTTTAATTTGTACACCCTATAATCTATAATCGCTTCAACTGAACGTTTCTAGATATTTGAAAATAATTTCAAACACATTGCAAACATAAGGGGGTTTAGATCTAAAGAACCGGTGGTGTACCAGAGGGTTTATAAGGTTTGCATTATAGGAACTGTTTGTTGATTTTACTGCAGTGAAACATTGGAGACTCCAATAGATCCCCAGGAAACCCAAATATTTTGTACTTATCTTTTACTCATCTTTTTTTTTTTAACACATGATTGCTGGTACAGGGTGGGACTTAAAAAAAACAGACTGTACAAAAGTTTCAATAAAGGTTGCTTCACACCTACGTAAAAAAATACGTAAGGCGTATAAAACTTGTTGTATAGATGACGATTTTGACGTCATCACAACACGTTTTATACGTGAATTGCTAAGTTGGATTTTTCCAACTTATACGTCTTACGTATTTTTTTACATAGGTGTGAAGCAACCTTAACTGCCCTGGTATAATTCCCTCAACTCACTAGAGCCAAACACTACCCCCATCACTTTCATCCAAGAATATTTTGCTTTAATTCAGATGGGCAGGGGGTAGTTTATGAGCATCCTCGAGGATAGGAGGGGGTGCTAGCCCCCAATCTCCTCTTGCATTAAATTTCAATAAATGAAAATGCATTTGATGGTGTAACTGTGTATTTGCTACATGTATTTGAAATAGGGACTAAATGCATTACAAGAAATGGCGCACCTTGGTAGAATTTTCACCACTATTTTCTTATGTTATTAAATTTACTCAAGTGGTGAGCTGTTTCTGTTTTGAATCCCATTGAGCAAAAAAACCGCGCCATTTTTTATCAAAAAATCACAAAACAATGATGACTTTAACGTGCTATCGTGCTTCCCCCTAGAAAATGCCCAGATCTGCTTAATGCGTGAACATGGTTGATATATACAGTGTATGAAATTTTGGCCTACTGTGTAAAGAATTCATTTTATATATTTGAAGAGTTGTTTTAAACTTATTAATTCAGGTACATTTTTTCTCTTAACATTTGTTTTGGGGAGAAGGAGGGGGGATTTAGATTATATTTTTATGAGTGTTTCTGTGTTGAATTTTAGCCCCAAGATATTTGCCCATATTTACATGTATATGAAAAAAATCTATAGAGCTAGTTTGCATCGATTTAATGGTTTAGAAAAACCAAAATTCAGGCTTCAATTCCATGTTTTACCTATAGTGGCACTTTTTTGGAGCATTATATACAAGTCTCAAACATCAATACATAGGTGTATTTGCAAAAGCATACATGTATGACACGATAAACTCGTGTGTCATATCATGTTGTAAGAATAATGCCATAAGCTTTTATACAGCAATTATTCATATATGAAACAGTTTATGCATAGTTTTAGATCATGTCGCTTGTGGTTATAATGTATGTGCTAGCTGCCTGTATCCTGCTTGCAAGATTGCCTTTGTGCTCTCAGGCAAAAATTTGGTTATTCAATTTTGGTTTCTGTCTTGCATGGATATCTTGTTGATTCAGCTGGTGTCTCACAATAGGGGGCATTATATATGTAAAACAGCCCCTATTAACATCGTTTCTATTTCTGCTCTTGGCCCTTTGTTTTATGCATATACCTTTTGTTTAAGGGCTTTAGTATAGCTACAATGGGAATTTTATGGTTTAATGTTTTGTGTGTGAAAAGACATATTTTTTAGTCTTAATATCGAGTTTTGCAAAGAAATGTAAAATTCTATTAATCGGCTACGTATTTTAATGCATATTTTAGATTTTAGATTATTATATTAGCTAGAAGTAAATTCATACAAATGCAGTTTATTTATCTTATGTGCTTCTATTTTTCTTAGTAGTTTGCAATCCATTGCAGTTTCGGTTCATGTTAGGTCCGTATTTTCTTAGGTCCTTGATTTCATTTAAAAAGACATGGTGTAGCATTTTCTGTAGTTAAAGATTTTAATAAACTTTAAACAATCACTATTTATTTATGGTTGCTTTACAAATAAGGCACACTTGAAATATAATGAGCAATCATAATTGTTCAAGATCAAACATGCAATAACAGTAATTGTGCATTTTTTTTTAAACAGTTATGTCGTAGCATGTGGTAGCCGTGTTTCTTATAGGTTTTACTTAAACACGTACTATAACAATGAAGATTATTTTTAACGTTTAAAAGTCTCCCATATAATTAGTAATTAACATTAAAGAAAATATTGCATTTTACATGCATCAATCTTCTGTGATAATATTGCAGGTATATATTGCTAATATAGACATAGGCCTAATACTTTTGGGTTGGTCAAATAATTTGTTAAATGGGTCTGCATGAATTGATGACTGTTTGCTAATTCTTGGAATTAATCTATTAATAAAACTTCCCTAATGCTACAAAGTGATAGCTTAATTCACAAGTAGCGAATGTTAAAATGGCTTATTCGCTACTTGTGAATTAAGCCAGGAAACGTGTCCCTTGAACTTTCAACTATGTTTCCTTAATTTTTATTCTTGACTCACCCTGTATATTACAATTACTTAACACTGCCAATAAGTGCATGTGACGAAAAAAGGATAATCCTACACCGGTTTATATAATGCATTTATAATTAAATATTATTTGCAATTAAACAATCAAAACACTTAACTTTTCAGAAAATGCATTTTAGAATTGAATGTGACGAATTTCTGCTGAAAAATTTGCTTTTATGGTCTGCAGAAAGTAAGCTTCTTTTGATGAAATTGTGATGAAGCTGCAGAAATTAGTCACCTTAATTCTGCAAACAAATTTCTGCAGAATCTTTTTCACGTTAATTTTTTGGGTGTCCGATAACTAACTACATCAGAATTTCCCAAATATATATAGCCTTACCCTGCTTATCTATAGCCTATAATTAAATATCACATTTTTTTATAAAAATTAAATGATTTAAACATTTCGATATGCTTAAGCCCATAGTCAGTTAAATAGTTGTTACCTATACTTTTGCAAGTAATATGCCCAGTTATTGTCAAGATATCACAAATATCTCTCGTAATAGGCTACTGACTTGTGTGATGTAGCCTATATTGAAATTAATAGGTGCAATGTTTTATTTGTTTGAGCATATTAGACAGTCATTAATAATTAAGAATACACTACAAAATAATTAAGATAGGGTTGTATATTGTACATAAAATTTTCTTATAAATTGCACTTATTATGTTGGTAAAATGTAATCACATGTTATTATTGACTTTGAGTTGCAGCATTTTAAAACTATGTTCAGGTGTATAATTAAATGCATGCATGATACTGTATACCGTGAATTTCCCAGAAGTTAATATAGCCTGCAATTATATACTTAAGAAATGTATAATTAGGAGGTATAAAACTGTACATATATATATAAGGCTTATCAGAAATAATTCCATTAATTTTTTTCTTAATTTTATGTGTATCGTCAATAATATTAAGGCACTGTGGTGACACGTTTATGATTATGCATTTGAACTTTGCGAGAATACCCTGTGTATAATTAAAATATTAGCTAGAAAATTGCAAAGTGATATCTGTTATATAGGCTACTCTTATTGCAACTACAGTGTTTCAATAGATTGCTTTTTTTGATTATTAAATTTGATTGCAGTTATCATAATTAAGTATTCTGTCAATTGTGAACTGGGGTTTCTTATTATTAGATTTGGTCACACTTTTGAGCGTTTCGTCATAGATTTTTGTCCTTTTTCCCGCTAGTATTTCACTAGGGCTATCACTTTTAAGATTTTCCCTGAATGGCACCATGGCTAGTATTTTGTTACCGTTTTTGTCTTCTCTCAAAATTGGCACCAAACTCGAGATAGTGTCCTGAAGCGTGGAATCACATTTACTATCACTCGTTTCTTTACCATTCCTCATTTTATGTTTTGATTTAATGATATCCTTGTCTTTGAACATGCCGATGAAGTTTTCCGGTTCTTCGGATAAATGGCCCTTTAGAGGAACTTCTGGAGTGCCAGGAAGTGGCAGACTCACCACTTTTTCCATGCTGCTTTTACTTTTGTCCACTGGATTCATATCTTGTTTCACTTGCGATTTAGCCCTGCGTTTTCTTCTGCGGAAATTGTTGTTTTCAAACATGTCATTGCAGTTGGGGTCTAATGTCCAATAATTCCCTTTTCCTGGCTTGCCCTTTTCTCTCGGGACTTTCACGAAACAGTCGTTCAAACTGAGATTGTGTCGAATGGAATTTTGCCAACCCTGTTTGTTTTCGTGGTAAAATGGAAAATTGTCCATGATGTATTTGTAAATACCATTCAGGGTAATTTTATTATCTGCCGTATTGCGGATGGCCATTGCTATCAGAGCAATGTAGGAAAACGGAGGTTTCTGATGGCTCGAGTTTTCTCTTCTTTTCGATGCAATCTCAGAACAAACACTGAGTGCTGATGAGGATGGCAATCCGTATGGAGGAGAGTCATAGGTTAACAGGGGGTATAAACAATGATCTGAGTATTGGTACTTGGAGAGAAATCCATGGTCTTGCAATGCTCCTAGATGAATTGCAGAGTCTTGTAAGAGAGCACCTTCTTGGTTGATTTGAGGAGAAAAGTACACCGGTGTTGTTGCTACTGTCGAACAGTAAGAAGATGGACTTGTTGCTGAGAAAATGTAGGGATGATAACGGTTTAAGAAAATGTCATAATTGCTGTTGCAGCTGAAAGTGTCCATTCTGGAACTTCAAACTGAGAACTTTTAGTATAATCTTTTGGCAGTACTGGCAAGGCACTGAAGAAGGTTCACAGAAGTCAGGTGTCTGGAAGTTAACATTTGACAATCCAGAATTGTTGAATAATTAATTTGTAGACCCCAATCACACATCACTTGTTCAGAGATAATTTCTTCAGTAAATTATTACAGTGATTTATAATTTCCCATGTCAGGTTCTCTTTTGTACATGGATGTCATATCTTCTTTGAAGTTTCTTTAAAGTATCAAAGAAGTGTAATAATGCGATGTAAATAATTATTGATTTTGTAGGCACAGGTGAATGTTAACATTTTGTCCTTTTTCTGTAAGCATTTTATGAACAGTATCCATTTGGTATTAGGTGCACGATGATGTCATTTTTAACCCAGGTTCATAGGTGCACTTTGTAACAAGTCTTGTCTACCTATGATATCCACTGTTCAGAACATTTGGTTTCAACCATGTTTTGGGAGCACAGGAGCAAGTAGTAGTGTGGCAAACGGTGGTGGTGTGCCCTCTGCTTTTAGTGTCTAATACTGATGCTTTTAATATTATCTCAACATGGTGTTATAGAGTAGAGTTGTGTGTCTGCCAGCAAGTAATCTAGTATGTATGTATATAAGGAGGCTCTTATGTGAGTACTATCTACCGTATGTATAGATAAATGCCAATGTTTGCCCCCTTTCAAATGTTATTCTATGTTTTCTCTTGGCTAAGGTCACGGTTTATTTTTTGATGTGAATATAAACTCCATATTGAACAAACACTAGTGAAGAAGTTGTATTGTTTCTCTAACCATCAGCGTCACTAGCATACAGCTACACGTTGTCAGGGTAACTCTGTAGTTTCTACCAATAGCAAACTGGGCTGTGACATGTTGTGTTTACAAAGGATTCCCTGAGACCACAGGGGCCCACCCAACGTGCTGGGCTCAGTGTTTATTTTGAATTTTAGGCATGGAACCTGACCACCCATTATGTAAACACACATTCTTGTTATTGTTAATTTTTTAACATTCATGCAGTGATCCAATGAGAGGAACCTCTTTGCAAACATCACTAAGAAACACATATGGAATAACAATGCAGAACTATTGCTAAATGTATACACGTCATTATAACTATTATAGTTTAATTTTTCTTTTTTGTTTTATGGGTTTTTTTTTACTGAAATTTGGTTAGGCCGAATTAAGCAAAAGAGAAACTTGCCGAAATTCGCTTAAAATTTAAAACAACTCATGAAAGGTTTTTTTCCAACAGAGACTTCTTTTTATGCTGGGTACAGCACATGGCAACTTTAACATATATAATAAACATTTTTTTTTAAAAAATAAAACATGGTTTTTGCAATGGGAAAAATTTGTTTAAACTTTCAAATTTGTTGGGATTTGTTATGACTTCATTGCGAAAAAAAACCGATTTCTCTTTTGAGGATTTTGGGGCGAATACAGTATAGGATTTTGTTGGCTATTTTTAAAAATATGTTAAATGTATAATGTTTATGTATGTCTGGAAAGCAAGCAGAGTTTTTTAAATTGTTCTAATTATATTCATTATAAATATATTTAAATATAAGAGGTTAAGTCTTTTGGAAATATTAAATTAGACCATACACATTCACTTTAAACCTAATTTAGAAATTAGTACAGGCATTATTTTAATTAGACTTAAAGCATTTCTTTTTGGTAGTGTACTATCCACGCCCATGTTTGACTTATACTAGAGGTTAGACATAAGGTTAGTGTTATGTAAATCTATGACGTTATTTGCAAATGGATGTTCAAATTTGATAAATAGCATTCTGCAAATATATCCGAAAGAACAATTGCGTGTTTATAAATGTTAATTTTGCTCAGTTGGTGAGGAACAGCACATCATTTAAAGAGATTAAATTTAGTTCATATGTTGTGTGACTAAGGTGTCACCAATGGAAAGTTATTAGTTAAAATAATTATTTTTTTTGTGAAAGAAAAATTGTTGGAGATATTGAACCAGGATGTATACATTTACTAAAATAATTAAATTTCTGGTAATAGTAATAGTGCACTGGGTGGGGGGGAGTGAAGAAGGTTGCACTTTCTGGGTACTTAAAATAAAATAAAAAATGGTTCAAACTTTACTTGAAATAAGGTAAATTAAATTTTGTTAGAAAATCGCTACAAATTCAGGAAAATTACTATGAAAATTTACCATGCTGATTTTTTCTAGCAGAGTGGTATTTGTGAGTTCAGAGGTGGTGGGGTCGGAGTGATGGGCGCAGTCAGGGTTTTTTGTAGAGGGGAGGGGTAGTATGGTCCCCCTCCCTGGGGGGGGATGAAATTTTTTAAAAATATCTTTCCAAATGGCATAAATTTTAATTATAACACTAATTTGATTAAAATAAGTGCTGTATTACCAGGTATTGGGAGGCAAAAGTTTAATTGTTATAAATCTTTTTATAAACGTGGTAGGGTTAGTTTCTGACCTTCCCAAAGAGTTTTTCTAAGAGGAAGTGAGGGGGGTCGCCACGAAGAGGTGGGGACAGGGGGGGGGAGGTAACCCCCCCCCCCCCCCCTTAGCAAATACCACACTGTTATAATACTAGTAATAATCAGGGAAATGTATAGAACTTAGGCCAAATGAAAATGTACTGATAAAAGCCAGGCAGGGAATTCCCTTAAAAGTCACGAAAATGCTTCTGTTGAATAAAATTCCGATGGCTCAAATTTAAGCAAATACCAGAACTGAATTCAGATGTGCTGGAATTTTACATTACAATTTTTTTTCCGATTGTAAAAATATTTTTGTTTTTAGCTTTTTAGTAGAATTGCTCCTGGTTCAATAAACTCGTGATGACTTTTCTTCTTATATAGGCTAATGTTGAAAAAAATTTGAATGCAGATTTTTCAGACTCTTAACATTTTTTAAAGTTTTCAAGTAGCTAGAAAACCTTTCAAATTGTTTCTTGTGAGCAGAATTGTTCGAACCTGAGTATTTTTCTTTGCATGAATTTTAGTACATGGTTTATTTAAAGTGCTAACAGTGCATTAGTATAACTATGGGGATTTCATATTGTTTGTTTTCGAAACACTTCATTGAGAAGGAAAACAGTTCTCTTCCAAAAGATATATAGACAAAATGCACTATCTAAATACAATATGAAGTGTATTTCTTTACTCCCTCCTAGAGCTAACGCAAAAAGCTGGAGAGAAAATTACAATAAGATTGACATGTTACATAAGCAAATGAACTAAATAAGAACGAGATAGGCCTATATATCTATCCAGGAATATAAAATAACAAACTAAACCTTCAAACTAAATAAAACTCCTTGTAGGAAACCATGTTTTAAAACAGAAGCATCCGATATTTTGTTTTCTTTTCAAAATCAGTTGTTAAGTTCAGAAGTTAGGTATGCCATGATGATATACATATCTCGAAAGTTTGGAAATGTCAAGATAATTTTCTCTTTAAAAGATGGAAAAATTAGAAGTAATAATGTAATACAATGGTTTTGTGTACTTTTAGGACCCAAAAATATACTTAAATTTTATTTATTTTTTAAATTTATAATTCTCTTGATGTTTGGTTTTTGACCATGGGCAAAGTTTCAATTTGAACCTATAAGTACACATGTTAAGAATCATTGTGAAAAAATGAGGTTTTGCTTACCAAATGTATACTTGAACTATTATTTCTAGTTTCAACCCCCGCATTCAAGAATATTTATCTTACATCGATGAAAAAAAAATTCATCTTGACATGAAATGGCCCCTAACCCTGTAGCTAACCTTACATATGTACAAAAATAAATCCTTTTAAGTTTAAAACTTTACATGCATGTCTATAAATAAAATTGTGAAGATTAATTATTTTTGATGTATTTTGGCCTGGGTCATAGCCAGTTGTAAGCCTGTAAGAAACCTTTGTGAAGTCTGTCTTCGACATGGTGTTGTTGTAATTTAATGATGTCATTAATTAACATGTCTACATCCGAATAGACAAACAAAATAATTACTCGAATAAGGTCAAATAATTTATACAGTTTGATAAATTAATGCTGCTCATAACCTTTTTTCTATTTATTTCATTTAATTCTTAATTGCATTAGATTCATGGAGGTCTTTAATTACTATTTAAAATAGTCCTGAAACTTTTTTATTTATGCATTTATGAAAGAAGTGCTTAAATAGATTTAGTATTCTAAACATTTAAAAGTTTTAATTGCACCACATAGCCGTAGTCAAACAAAATTTTAGTTTGACACTTAAATAGTGCCTCTACTGATAAGTACTTGCAGTAATGAAAGGAAAACCACACCCAATGAGTGTATTTACATTAAATAATTTATGTAATAATGGCCAATGACTTAAATTAAAACTCACTACTAAACATTGCAAAAGCCTATTTAAAATAAAAAGCGAAAGTTCATTCTGATTTTTTAAAAATTATGAAAGTATCATGCAGCCCGTGGAAGGTAGCCACTGTTACTTTTTTTTTTTCCTCATGTGATGTCACAGGGAGGGCTACTAACTCTGACATGCATGCAGGACAATTACCTCCCTATGACGTCAGCTTTATCTCTTCACGCTCTTCAGCTTTTCTTCAGCTTTGTCTCTTAAACCTAAATGGAATAAAGTTTTTATCACTTCTTTTAATTATAATATTCCCTTCTCAAAAGTAGAGCGTCATCTGTGATGAATAGATTTCAACTACAGTTTATCCCAAAATAAAATGGTTGTCCATGTTATTTTCCATAAATATGTGGTGCCATCTATGCTGAGTACTTAATGGCCCATCCAATAATGGCCGAAAATTGTGGTTTTTTTTTCCAATGGTGCATTATGGGAGTTCTTCTGAAAGGGGGCAATAATGAACGTGTTGAGTTTTCTTACATAAAACATATTTAATTAAAAAAATAAGATTCTAACATTTTTTAACTAATTATTGAATGCATCGAGTATGATTCATTGTTTCAGGAGTATCGAGTTTAATTAAATTCTTTTATTTATTGGATGATAATAATTATCTTTTTAACCCACAAATTCATTTCTCTTGAATGGCATAGGCTGTGGGCCCAAGGGTTTAGCCAAGGTGGGTTTTGGGCGTTAAACCCCTCAGAGGATCCAAAATTATATAGGACTCTACTCCTGCTGGGGGACGACACCCCCAGAACCACTGTCTGACTGCCCCCCTTAGGTATAACCTAGCTTTGCCACTGTGTGGGCCAGTACTATAAAATGACCTTTTGCCATAATGAGCAATGTTTCATTGAGTTCTACCCCCACCTCAGATTTGGCCATTCGGGGTTCAGTAACCCCTTTCCCCCCAACCAGATTTGAACACCCACCACTGCCACTACTAGTGAATAGTCTTAAAATTTTCACTCAAGATTAATTTTCATAACAATACATTGCACAGCTTTTAGCTATTTACATATTTACTCATAATATTTAAGTAATTGATTTCAAAAATTCCATAAAAAAATAAAAAATTTAAATGACTAATGTAGCCATGGTTTAAAGTTGAAATTTATGCCAAGGCACGTAGGACAGGGTGGAGATCTAGTGTTCAAGTATGATCACGTGTTACATTAGGACCTCAAAAAAGCCCTTGGAAAGATCTAAATATTTCACTTGATTGAGTGCTTTTTCACTGATTGAAGTTCAGATCAGTGCAGGTGTAATGTGTTGGAAGAGGGCACTTTTGAGACCCAGAGAAAACCTCTTGTCGACACCTGTACTGTGAAGACTGTCAGTTTTCTTGAACCTTTTAGCTTCTTACTTGGGGTGTCCCAAGCTGGGGAATAGGGTTTTTATCCAAAGGGAAGGGTAGGTCGAGTGTCTTGAAGCAGGCTCTGGTACTTGTTGTTGGGTGGCAAAATTTGGGTGCAAATGTAAACATGGGGTGGCCAATGTTCCCAGACAGCGTGGCGCCACCATATGCACCAACTCATAAAGCCCTCACAAAAATAGATGTCATGCATTCCACATGAGGTCAATCTCAAATGACACTTCTAACTCAGTTTTTGACATGGCAAGAATGCCAGCGTGATGATGAAAGCTGCAATTTGAACAAGCTTGCAAGGAATCGATTGCATGGGTCCTCCTTAGCTGAAATAAAAATAAAATTTTAGCAACCACCTGGAAATTTTAGGGGGAAAAATATTACCCAAAAGGGTTGGTTTTATAATCAGAGAAACCATTTTTAATTTGGTCTTTTCCAAAATATAAGTGCAGGGATCACAGAATTCCTGAATTTTGAATGAAATATCATTAAAAGTTTTAGGATTTTATATAATCTCATGAAAAATTCTGTTAAAATCATTTAATTATTCGGAAAAATAAAGTTGTCTTATAAAAGTAATTTTAATGGGATCTTATTAAAAGTGATGGTTTTAAAATAATCTCATGAAAAATTCTGTTAAAATCATTTAATAATTTGGAAAATTAAAGTTATCTTATAAAAGTAATTTGAATGGGATCTTATTAAACGTTATAGGTTTTAATAATATATAAGCTCATAAAAAAATTCTGTTAAAATCATTTAATAATATGGAAAATTAAAGTTATTTTGATGGGATCTTTTATTAATATTAATCGTTATAGGTTTTAATATAATCTCATGAAAAAATATGTTAAAATCAATTTAATAATTTGTAAAAATAAAAATAATTATAAATATGGCAAAAAATCCTATGGTACCGTATTCCAATTTTTGACAAAACTATCCTGTAATTCATATGAACAACAAACATTTGAGAATGATACATGACCTTACTTTATGATATTTTTTACCAATGAAATTGAATGGTGTAGGAAAATAAAACAAAAGTGTAGTTTTGAGGTTGAATTATTTCATGTTCATTGAATGAACAACCTTTGAACTGGTTGCCTCCCACAGATTCCGTGGAGATTCCAATTTTATTTATTCAAAACTAACATTGGGGCAAGTTACTTTACAAATAATTTAATAGAAAGAATAATTTTTTAGTTTCTTCATGTTTGACAACATTTTTGACTAATTTTCTGTAGAAAATACTTCCTTTTTACCGATATTTAACTCACCCTGGCCTATAGTAAAAATTGCTACATTAATTTCTTATTGCAAATTTATTCACATATATTTATAATTTTGGTCATGGCCGACGGTGTTTTTTCTTCAACAAAGTCAGGGTGCTTCAATTGAATGCTTTCAATTTGAAATCTTGGTGATATACGTTTGCAGCTATTCTCAACAGAGGGCGACATTTACTTGTGTTGCTAGCTTTATTCATCTAAATGAACTAATTTTAGCATTCGCAATCCTTCATGCAAGTATGCTACTGGATATAGAGGAAACTTCAGTATATATAATATTGAAGTATAGGCCTGTGTGAAATGCATCGATTTATTTACTGTACTTTTCAGTCTACATGTATATGACAAGTGTGCTGTCAGCATATAAGGTTTATTTAATAAATATCCAAAATTTTGCAGCATTTATTTGGACCTGCCATTGCATGTTGATGACATAGTATATGTACTGCTTGCAATTTATATATTGCAGATATTTGCAACTTTAATTTTGATTGTTTCCAATCCATATCATGAAATTACAACTTATAAAATTTAGGCCTATTGTTTTCAACACTTTTTGAGTGCATAATCTTGTCGATCACATCCCAGCTGATTGAGACCCACAGGGCATGGGTGCAGAATTATAGTATATCTATGACATTTAACTGTTATATAGTGCCAATTGTCATTTCCTTGAATATCACCAAATCCGGAAATTTCATCCCGGTTTCAGAAGTGCATTTAATGATTTCACTTGTATTTTGGAGATAGCTTTACTTTGCCTTTAGGGATGCCAAGGCACATTGTATCCATATATTTTCCTTGGTTTTTCAATGTGTGTATATAGACTATATGGGCTTTTACCGTATATACACACTAATAAATAGTGCGGATAATATGTTTGCTTCCATTGTTTATTCATAGGATGGCGTGAACCTTAAGTGCCCTGGGATAAAGATTTTTGTAGCGTATAGATGTAGAATATTGTATTCCATATAGCTTCCACAGAACTGAAAGAACTATAGGTTTAATCTGTACATTTAAATACATTTAATTTTAATCCAAGATTTTGCTAAAAGTAATGGGAAACAGTAAGAATCTGTGAGCAAATATCTAAATATTGAAAACTCCTTTCTGAAACTTCCAGAAAAAGTATTCCTGTAGTATTTTATGCATGCATATGCCATGAAGTCGGGTATTTGAGTATACCTAAACTTAAAATATAACAGGCCCCCTATTATTTTATTGAAAATTGAATTAAAATTCATGTTAAATTCTAAAGTATATATAGTGTTGTTGTACGAATGTAACATTTTAATTTTTTTAAAAGGTTATAATGTTCCACTTGCTAATAAATCAGTCATGTGATATCTCACAGAATTGAAGTTTTTCTGGAAATGTTTCGTCACATGAGTTTTTTTTTTCATTTGGGGGTGGCTCATAAAGTATCTGAAAATATAACTCATCTGATGGGTTGAGACTGTTTGAAATGTCTAATAAACCCTGAGACAATTTCAGCTTTAAGAAATTGAAAAATGAGTAATTTTTTACATTCATTGCATGCAGGAAAAGATTAGTCTATATTATAGTTTTTCTTTTGTTTTGATAAATGAACGGGTTAACACCGGTTACAGTCATACTGGAATCATATATTATGAGAAATCATCTCTTGGAAAACAAAGCTAATTTTCGACCGCATGATGCATTCTTAGTGATGTAGAGTTTGCATTAAGGAACTACCTGGAAAGTCAGGGAAACGAAAATTGGCATGAAAATTTCAAGCAATTAGCTAAGTTTCTAGAAAAATTTGGAAAACTCAGTTGCCCATATATATGTAGTACCGTACCGGTATTAAAATATTTAATGTAACATAATACTTGAACTCATTAACTTAACCTGTTGAACCTCGCTCTCTAGCTTATGCATCGTAGTAAACAAATTTGTTATAGCTATAGCTGACAGGTAAACTGAAATATAACCACGTTACAGCCATAGACATGAAGACTAGAAATTTTGCATGGCCTCAAATAACCCTTGGTTGATATCAAGGAAGCCATGAACAAATTTTAGCAATTTTGAACTATATGAAGCTTTGAACTTATTTACTTTAATTTTTGAAATGGTTGACATACCATGAGCCAATGGTTACTGTTGAATACATTCTTTAAATTGTAATACAACATTGGTAAATGTTTCTAGAAGGCAGAGCTATACATAGTAAGAGGCGATATTAACATTCATCTGCCTTTGAAGCATTGCACTAATTTTTTTGTATATTAGCCTACTCAAGGAAAAATATTAAAAACAAGTAAAGGAACAGTCCCACTTTGACACAAGTTAATTTTAGGAAAAAGTGCATGATAAATTAGGATTAGAAATGGGAATTGCAATTGGATTTGAGCCTACCGGTCATTAGATAAAATGTCCTGAATACGTGGCTTTGGATAAAAATATAGAAAGCCCAAATTGGCACCATTTCACTGACACTGAGTATAGCGCCTTCTCCTGGATAAAAGGCATTATAGCTCTCATGGAACACATAGACATACACTTCCTAGAGGGCGCCACCAAACGGCACTGCTTGCTGAAAGCTATGGGAAAATGACGTCCCAAAGAAATTAAAAATTTCTTAAATATGGAAACTTAGCTGCAATTATTTTTTCACAGCCATTAATATCTAGTAAGTGTGTACCATTTACAAAAAAATTTACTTGTTACAAAGTGGAAGTTTCCCTTTACATTGGTCAGAGAATTTAATTGTATTTGGTCAGAAAAGGTCAGGAAAAAATCAATATCTAAAATTTTTCCATAGTTTCTGAAATAAGTACAAACAAACTGACATATTCAGTAAACTTGCATGGCTTTGGCTAACCGTGTGGTGAAAATATATATTAGGGCTAAGACCATAAGGTCGGAGGGCAGGAATTTATTGAATATATGAGCCCCTCTTGAAAAGAGGCTGAGGTGAACCCAGTGAACTGCAAATAATTCTCTTTGACAACTCAACACTTACCTAGTCCAGTGCTTGACAATGGCTTGACTGTGTGTGGTCTTTATTGTATATTTATTTGCCTTAGGTATAGGCTGCAACTCTAGCTAATATTATATAGTAACATGTCCCAGAGAATCAGTTCACTCAATTGTTGAAAATATAGGGTTTGAAATCGCCTTTATTTGGGGCCTTTTTGCAGCCAACCTACTATTTATTGCTACTCTTTAATCTGTTTTTACAAAGCACTTCTTTGCTAGAAATATAATGGACTGCTAGCAAATAGACTGAATAATGGATAAGAGTTCATAATAATATAGATACTCCCTGTTTCTTTACCGATATTTCTATGGTATATAGCCTAGTCCTATACGTATTGAGGAATTTTCCCTGATTTTCAAAGTTTGGAAGCTGCCTATAAGAAGTTTTTAGGGCTGGGTATTAGAAGGGAAATGAAACCTAAAGATTTTGCCAAATGATACCATATAGTATGATTAGTATCTACATGTTTCAATAGTCTGACTGATTTTTTAAAGCAATTTTTTTGTAACTTTGATTAATAAATTTTAATGTAATGTTAATTTTTATTATGCATACACTTGGTAAATCCTAACCATTAAAGACATTTAATGAAGAATTTTAGATCAGGTCTATAGATCAAATTGAATAGGCCCCTGCATGGTATTCAGTTGGATCTGGACCCTATATTTCATAGCAAGTAGAATCTAAAATCCTCAATCTCAATCCAGAATCCTAGAATTTAGGTTCCATCATACAATCCCTAAAGCAAAATCCAAAATCTTTCATGGGAGTAGATAGGATTTTCAGGATTGGGAATGGTCCAATAAGCCATTTTTATTGGCTTTGTTCCATGAAAATATTTGTGTTTTAGATTCTGGATTGAAATTCAGGATTTTAGATTCTAGAGTCTTGATGAAATATAGGGCCTTGGATCTGATCAAAAAAATCCATAAGGGAAACATTGGCATTGTTCATGATGTGTGATTTGGTGCAGTCCTGTGACGTCAAACAGATAACATATCATTATACACACCTCTTTCTTACTTTAAATTTCAACTTTTATTGTTATTTATTTTCTTTTACAGAAACTATACATTTGATAAAACTGAAACTTTAAAACAATGTTTGTTTATGCGCAGCATATCGTTTGATGAAAATTCATTTGGTTAGTTTCATTTCTCTGTAAATTATACATTGTCATGTATAATTAAAATAATTGAATTTACCTTGATAACATAGTGCATAAGCATATACGAGTGTGTATGTTAGAAAACAACATTAATAATTTATATGATTCAATATTATTATTATATACTATTGTCATTCTGTATACAAGAAAACACTTGAACGAGTGTATGAATATACGTTCATATTTCTGATTTCTAATATTTCATTCGATGAGCATATGATGAAATCAAAACAAAAAGCAAGTGTATATTTGAATGAATACAAGATAAACAAACTGTTGCTTAATTCTTTTCGTGCGAATCTTGACCCAATGTTTTTCTTAATTTGAACCGTTGATTTAACGTCTTCATATATTCATTTCAAAACAAGGATAGAGGGAGACATTATATAGGAGCATCCGATTATCATTTGTGATATTTCTAATACATATATTCTGTATATGTGCATGTGGTTAAATTGGTGGGTGGTATCAAAACAAGTGGCCAACATATCAAATGATAAAAATTACACAAATACAAACAAGTCATAAAGATTTCTTAAGGGTAGTGCACTGGCTTTAGCTATAGGTCCTCGAAGCAGTTTTTGATATACAGGAAAATTTAGGTGGAAGCATTATACAGGGTGATTCAGAATAGCTGACCGCCCCAAAAATTTCAAAAAATATTCATTTATATATGAAAAATAGTTTTGGTATGGAATAGGAAATCAAGGGTGGAGCATCCAATGGTGCCAAAAAATTTGACCTTTG
>JAQIXP010001179.1:0-19703 GCA_034700285.1 Proteroiulus fuscus | reverse complement strand
TTGGCGCCCACCCTTAATAAAAGGCCCCCCCCCCCCAAAAAAAAAAAGAAATTCCTGGATCCGCCACTGAATGTAAAGACGTTTTTTTTTTGGTGCAGAATTTCGTCTTTTCATTTCTGAAGTGCATTTTCTGGTTAAATGTTTATTTACTTTTCTTATGCATGGACTTCCATTTTTCCATTGAGAAACCTGTTTTTCGTTAGTAAATCTTATATTCTTTTACGTGGAGGCAAACTTATCTAGAAAAGTATTCTGCATGTTAAATTTTTTTAAATAAATTTGCGTTTAATAAAAAAATCACATGTAAATCTTTCTTGATAGAAAAATCAGTTTCATTTGAATAGATTTTTTAACCTGGAAATGGATGTTATAAATAGTTATTTGATAGTATATGAGTGCTTTTGTATATTTCGTTTTTCTGTTATTTTATATTTTTCCAAACTCTGGAAAATCCAACTTATAGGTGTTAGTAATGCTGCTGCATTAGCAAATCAACTTTTCTTATTTTTCTTCTTGTCCTATAAAGGAAAACATTGATTTTCTGTCATGTGCACCATCGTGTTTAAGATTTTGTTATGTTAGCATGTTATTATACAATATTCAGACAAAGGTATAGGGACATAGTTTTCATATAACGATAGCCAAACCATTTTCACTTTTGAATAACAATTTTTTTCTGCCTATTTCTACCTTTGAATTTGAGTTTCTGAATTTTCTCTTCTCATGCAATGGTATATAGTTTTTTTCTTTTTTTTTGCATAATTTCTAAAAAAAACTGTTTCTTGAAGTGAAAGTGAATGCAAATCAGCCGTAAAAATATCTACAAAAAAAGTTCAGTTTTGCAAAAAATCAACTGTTGGATTCGTTATTAGTTCTAAGGAAGAACAAACATGACTTTTTCCCCGAAGTCTGCATGCCATTCAATTTACTATAAATGGCTGGTGTTTTTCTTGCAATTTTGTTGCTCTGGGTGATGGTTAGGTTGAAAACTACTTTCCTGATATTATTATAGTGTTTATTTAAAGGTGTGTGTTTGTCCAATTTTATGCCTCGGATAACTCAGTGACATCGTTTACCTGACCCTAATCGTATTTTACCTGTGGGAGTGTTTTCAATATTTTATTGGAAGGTTATATGCAGATGATGGGATCACAAACTCAATTTTCGGTTTTGGCAAATGCATCACAAAAGTGTTGTTTCAGTTTTACTGTATAAGTTATACTGTTATTGGATAAAAGTCGTAAAACTTATTCCTATTTTGTTGGGTTAGTTTAAAATAATATTATCCGTATCATTATAAATCATGCATATAAAGGTTTGTCTAAAATTCTGTATCTAGAAGATTAGTAATGTTTTGTTCTGCAGAATTTTTGCATAAAGTGGGAAATGATTATTTTGCGAAAAAAATTAATGATTAAGATATTTGACTAATCCTGACTCAAAGGAAAAGGCCCACTTTGTAACAATGGTACACACTAGATATGAATGGTAATAATAATTAGAGCTGAGTATGAAGAAATTACGATGTTTGTAAAATACAGGTTAGGGGCCATTTTTCCATAGCTTTCAGCAAGCTGTGTCATTTGGTGGCGCCCTCTAAGACGTGTATGTCAGTGTGTTCCACGAGATTTGATGCCTTTTGTCCAGTAGAGGGCGCTCAACAGTGTCAGTTAAATGGAGCCAATTCGGGCTTTCTATTTTTATCCAAATCCACGTATTCAGGACATTTGTCTAATGATCGGTAGGCTCAAATCCAAATGCAATTTCCATGTCTATCCTACTTTTCATGCTATTTTTCCTAAAATGAACTTTCTTCAAAGTGGGACTGTCCCTTTAAGACTTACTGCTTTAAGTAAACGTTATACAGAAAATTAGACATTAGAAACATCATATACATTTAGTCTTGGCATGCACTTGTTATTTACATTAACCATTTTTCCTCCATTATATTTAATTGCTTTTGAAACTACAAATATTTCGTGCATTGCTTGCATTATAAAACTAAAATAGCTACAGAAAGATGAATAGGATACCTTCGATTTGATTTTCCTACTATTTTAATGTTTGGAGTTTTCTGCTTTGCGAGTATTGATTTCTCCTTTATAATAAATTCCTAGAAAATGAAATTGGAGACTTCGTTTCTTAGGAAATATTGTTCGAGAATAATAATCTTAGTCTAGCTGTAGTTTTAGTTTTATTAAATGAAATTTAATTTAGCTATTTTGTTTTCTTACGTCTAGAATTTCTAACTGAAATTTTAATGAGCTTTGATATGGGAAAAGAATTTTGACTCAATAATTGGATGCACACAGGCCTTGTGTCTAAATGCGTATGCCTTGGCTATACATTGTACTTGAATATTGATTTAGTTGGCTGTTGTGCATAGCAGCTATGGATAAAAAAAACTTATCTTTCTAAAGACGACAACAGGTTGGATGAATCCATTTTTAAAACAAAGGAAACTGTTCTTCCTATAAACATTAGAAATAATATGTTGAATTCATCAGGTTGCAGTTAAAATACATTATAGTACAGTATAGTAAAATACGTTTTCATAATGTATAGTTGGTGAAGATCTGGTTAACTATTCATCAAGTAAAACGCATATTATTAAAGGGAAAGTCCCACTTTGTAATAAGTAATTTTTAAATGGTACACATGCACTAGATATGAATAGCTGTGGCAATAATAATTGCAGCAGAGTTTCCATATCAAAGAAATTAATACGTTTGCAAAATACATGTTAGGCGATAGTTTTCCATAGATTACAGCAATCAGCGCCATTCGGTGGCGCCCTCTAGGACGTGTATATCTAATCTGTTTCATGAGAGCTGATGCCTTTTTTCCAGTAGAAGGCGCTACATTTGTGTTAGTGAAATGACACCAATTGGGCTTTCTATTTTCTTCCAAATCCTTGAATTCTGGACAGTTTATCTAATAATTATAATTGGTAGGCTCAAATCCAATTGCAATTTCCATGTCTATATCCTAATGTTTTATGTTCTTTTTCTTCAAATCAACTTCTTGCAAAGAGGGACTGTCCCTTTAACTCAGTTCAACTTTTGATTCCTGTGCCATGGCTGCTACAGATACAACACATGTTTCAATTACAAAGCTAAGGAGCATGGTATGGTCTGGTTAGTCAGAATTAACTATGCATCAAAGTTTCTATCTGATACCACAACTGAAATCCCCACCCATGATTTAGTACAGACCGTTGTTATCAGTTTTCACTTTTATGTTGATTTTACTTATAGTTTGTAGGGAGAAACTCATTTCTGACTCACCCTGTATATTACAATTTTATTGTAGTTTATACATTACTTACTGAATTCTGAATTCAGCTACACACTGTCTGGCAAGATTTGATGTTTTCAAGCAAAATTTATTTTGGTTTTTGAATGTAGGATTGCAGTGGGAGGAATGTGGGCATTGAGCAATGGTATATAATAGTTTAGGGAGTAATAAAGGTTACAAGGAAACGTGGCGATGGTTGAAATTTTGTCATAATCATGGTGACAGTATTATGGTGATGCATAATAATTTGTGGTTGGATCATTGGGAGGAATATTTTAAATTTAAGCTTAAGATTATGCTCAGGTTGCCCAAAATGCATAATATAAATACCATCTCTGTAGTTAAAGGGACAGCCCACTTTGTGACAAAGGAATCTTAAAATTAAGATTATTATTAATAAAGAAGGGCAGTCTTATTAATTATTGCAGTTCATCTACCGTAATTCAGAAATCACGATCTGCGTGCAAGGGGAGGGGGGGGTCAAGTTGGCTTCACTTTATTGCTAAAAATTGTACTCAATCAAAATGATTTCTAACATGATCAACGAGATTTTGTCAATATTTGCATGTTTAATTTTAAGATTAATAACTAGCTATTGAATGGAATTTATAAATTAAATTTAAATTTCTACGCTCTTCTTGTTTTTCCCCTTCTTTCTTGCAAAAAATGCTTGAGGTAAGGTGGGACTGTCCCTTTACATTACATTCTGACATATCATTCCTCATTACAGGTGTGACAAATCTTTATTCGGAAAATACTAAAAATTCACAATAAAGCTTATAGTCTTCTTTAAAATCAAGAAATGCAAATTTCCCCATTTAAAACCGGAATTTGCAAGGAAATTTTATCTCCTTTTAAGTACATGTCGATGCAGACTATAAACTAAATTTTCAAGTTGTTGGACCACTGTATTTTGGTCCTCTTGTCGCAGGTTTTATGAAAAACATGGGATATTCATATTCATTTCCCATATATAACTTATCGATTTGTACCCGAACATGCAGTATAGAATAGTATAATCAATAACTAAGATGGCGAATGAACATATATATAATCTATTGAAAGTGCACTTAAAAATGGCTTTGTTCGTTTTAATGAATCCTGACAAACCAACCCACAGGTGGGTCTGTTTGCTTATATATCTAGTTCATAGCAAATTCCCCATGACCTTTCTTTATTGATTTTAGCATTGTGATTCCTCCCCAGGATGGCATGGCGTATATTTTTAGGGCTACATTTGGCGGAATTCTCCTTTTTAACAAGGAATATGTACGGTAACATGAAACGACAGGCCTTTTGTTATGCGAACATAGTCGTAATTAACATATTATGTAACAACATAATGAAATTTTCGTGTAATGATAATGCCGTGCCATTCGCCGGCTCGTAATCAAAAACTTAAGTTTATTATAGACGCAAATTATTGGCTGCTGCGCTTTTGACACGATAATTTCTGCCAACTTTATTATTTATTTACTTTGTATTAATTCGTCCATAATAGATAAAGGATGCTGAATAATTACCTTTAGGCTTCCCGAATAGAAACGGTTCTCTGGGAATACTTAAAATAATAATTTACTCTCATATTATTCATGGCATCACTTATATATACAAGAGATGTTTCATTTTTTAAAATAAAACTTCCTGGAGCAATTTTCAAGAATTTTGAATAAGAGTGTATTACTCATCATATTGCAAGTTTATTTGTTTATTATTATTTGATCTCAACTTGTCTTTGGGGTATTTCTTGTGCTTACGATTGGGCTCGGGTTTGTTTCTGAGAAAGCAGCAAATGCATTCAGGTTTCCCTGTTTTTCCAAGTATTATATACCATATAAAATATAGGCCTATAAGCCTTACTTGTAAACATGGTCGATATATATACAGATAGAAAATATCAAAGTTCGTTCCTTTTTATACTGGGCCAATCTGTACTAAAATTGGTTTCAGAGTTGCCGCTGGCTGTTTTTCCTCTTCATATTTATAATGTTATGCTTTTCGGAAACCTCATAATGTTGGCTTGATTGAAATTTTGTATTTTCAGATTTTATTAGTTTGAAAAGCTATCAGAAAGGCTCGTTGAGTCAATAATACAGGCCACCGAAGGCACAAATGCATGGCTGTATTGAATTTGACCTACCATATATGTATATGCATTGCAATTGTTGTGTAATTTTCCAGTTTGTTTTGTGAACAGAAAATTTGGGAATAAAATTTCAGTTTCCTCTTGTAGGAATTCCTTGTACATGATATTAACTTGAAAGTAACAGAAAGTAACAAGAAGCCCCATGAATTACAAGGCAGGGTCCTTAAAGGGAAAGTTCCACTTTGTAACAAGAGATATTTAACTTGTTCATACTTACTAGATATGAATGGCTGTGACATCACGACGTTTGCCAAATACTTATGTTAGGCGCCATGTTTCCATATATTTCAACAGACACTAGTAGTTGGTGGCGCCCTCTAGAACATGCATGTCTACGTGTTTCAAGCGAGCTGATGCCTTTTATTCAAGGGAGGGCGCTGCATACTGTCAGTAAAATTTTGCTTATTTTTGCTTTGCATCTTCAACCAAATTCATGTGGACATTTTATTTATTGATTGATGGGCTCAAATCAAATTGGAATTTCTATGCCTTTCCTAATTTATCATGCTCTTCTGTATAAAACCCACTTCTTTTAAATTGGGATTTTCCCTTTAACATGCCCTTACAATTGTAAGCTATTGTCAGATTCCAAATAATTACTGCTTTCAATTTTATATTAAGTTATAAAATTTGAAAAAACGAAATCTGAAAAACCTGAAAATTTGTAAATATAATCTTGAAAATTCATGAAAGAATTGAAAGGTTGATATTTTGGGTTAGTCAATAGTAATAGGTAAGTCAATAGTAACAAAATTTAGGTAAAGGGTTATGGTTGACTCAAAACAAGTAAATTCTGATAAAGGGAACCAAAATAGAAACCATAGCGCAATTTTCAAATTACGTCAATATTTTAAAAATAACTATTTTTATACAATGAAGCTCAATTTTCTTTAAACGCTTTTCTATTAAAGCAAGAAATCTGGACTCATGTGGTTTTTTATCTCAATCCTTCAATTAATTGTCTCATTGAAATTATCAAAAATTACATGGTGATAGCTGCATGTTTAATGGGTATAACTATAGGGAGTAAATTATTAAACCTTTCATATATTTGGTGCTTTAAATTAGGAAAACTGAAGTTGTTTTCCAATATTTAATTTTAAAAAAAAATGTAGAAATGTTTGAATCAAATTAAAGACGAATATTAATGACCCTAGTGTATTTATATATCGTGTTTTTTGTTATATTTGTTATGTTAATGGTTTATCAATTCACATTTGCCATGCATCGCATTATCTTTTAAGTGTGTATTTTATAAAGTGCTGTTTACCACCTTTTTGGTCACGCACAGGTTAAGTTTTTAAGGGTTGCTGTACGTGTTTTTTATGAACTGAATCAGGATAATTTTTCTTCAGAACCATTTATCAAATATGTATATATACCTCCTAAATGCAATCTCCTTTATTCATTCCATTTAGCAGCTTTTTGTATAAAGAGTTCGGGACATTTTTTGCACAAATGCCACAGCCTTAAGTGTCAAGATGCTTGCATAATTCAACATTTACGTTTTATTAAATAAAAAATATTTTTATAAATAGATTATTATTAAACTATTTATTCAGTATGGGATAGTTTTAAATTTTTTGAAGTATAATAATAATGGAAAATTAAAGTTGCCTTGAATAAGTGTACAACAACCTGGTTCATTGCCAACTGAAAAACCAGGAAACTAACATTATTTTAAGTAAGTTAAAGAAAAGTTAGGATTTGTGAAATACTTTTGTAATCCATAACTTAACTTAGGATCGGAGTCCATTTAACTACAGCTTTAAAACCCAATCTTACTTTGCTAATCCAGGAATAAATATGCCCACAAATTTGATTTTTGTTGATTAGAATCATAGACTAAGGGTCACTTAAAGGGAAATTTCCACTTTGAATTAAGTGGGTTGTAATAGGAAGAGCATGAAAAATTTTTAAAAGCATGGAAATTGCAATTTGATTTGAGCCTACCAATCAATAAAATGAATACATAGATTTGGTTGAAATTGCAAAACCCCAAATAAGCACCATTTTACCGACAATATGTAGCGCCCTCTGCTGAATAAAAGGCATCAGCTCTCATGGAACAATTAGACAAGCATGTTCTAGAGGGCGCCACCAACTTTCAGTCTGCTGAAATCTGAAAAAAATGGCGCCTAGCATGTATTTAGCAAACGTCGTGATTTCTTCAATATGGAAACTGCCATTCATATCTAGTAAATGTGAACAGCTTAAATATCACTTGTTACAAAGTGGGACTTTCCCTTTAATTACTACTTTGTCAGTCATATTTATGCCTTGGCTCTCGTTAAATCCACTATTGCGAAATAATATCACGTTTACTGAGGAATTAAATGCGGTAAATATAGAACTCAAAAATGAACATTAAAACTTGAAACATGTCTAACCATGGTTGGTTTACTATGATCCAAATGTATAATATCTGGCATTAATTATTAATTCATAACAACCTCGGTTGAGAAATGAGAATGTCTCTTAAGGGCTGAACTGGAAAATGTGCTAAATTATTGACTTTAAATAATTTGCATACTAAATTTTTGTGTATTCGTGTAGTAAACTCTTGCAATTAACATAGAAACTGGTCAGGATATTTGGTCAGGGAAATCCGTACCCAATCTGTATTTTTAAAATAATATTTTATGACGGAATACATTTAAAATATACTCACATTTATAAAATATATATTTAAAAAACACTAATTTTTATACTTGAGGGCATAGCTTTTTTAAATATATTTGCCTATATAAATACAAAATGGGGTCGTCAGTGAGGTCTTTCACATATATTAAGTTGTTCCTTGTTCGTTAACATTATTCATTATACAGTAAATGGCACTGAAATACTGAAATTTCTGGGATTTCTATGAGCTTTTTTGTAGCAAGCAATTTCACAATAGCAGCTTACATGTAGGCCTACTTTAAGCCTTGCATTTTACAAGAAAAATGACTGTGGGTACCACTCTTATGTGTTGATCGATTGCACGTTTGCCGACCTTTGTTTCCCTTTTTTTTTTACTTTTCTGTTACATGCATTTGTTTGTGGATTTTTTTAAAGCTTTTCTGTATTTTTTTCCTTGAGTTAAGCTCATTGTTGTTGGAAGCGCATCACCATTGCAGTATATATTGAAGTTGATGCTGGAATATACGTGTTTATGACTTTTCCCTTGCTCTGTTAATCTTTGTTGAAACTGAAGTATTGTGATGGAGAGACCCTCATTTTTCACACTTAACAATAACACTGAAACCTTTAAAGAATTAGCTTTCATTTTAAAGTTTTGCAAACATTCAGACTTGTTGATGTGCATGTGCTGTGTGCTTGCCCTTATTTTTATTTTCTGCCCTGATGCAATTGACGTCATTCAAACATGTGGTTTGCTCTCATATGAAACCTTTCTGCAATAGTTTTGCATTAAAATGCGTGTAAAAAAATGGTTTTGTTCACAAAATGGACAGATTTTCATTGACTTGCTTTATACATATTCCATTAAATGCAAATCGAGGGCCTGTTTTTATTGGAGTTTATTTATTTGTGAGGGAAACCTGCAGGATAGGGCATTTAAACCATTCTTCTCTGACACCAAATGAAAATATTGTAAATTTATAAAATTACTGTGCATTACAATCCTTTAATATACATGTAAAGAGTGAACCAACAAGAGCCATTTTAAGGCACAAACTTATCTTTTTGCTATAATCTGTAATAAATTTACGTATTATTTCAAAACTCCCAAAGAAAACAATGCTTGTTGTTTATTTCTGTGAGTGGACATATTTTTTGTTTAATATTTTAATAATTAATTTGAAAAAAAATATATACATGTAAATATTAAATATTTTGGAATTTGAATTCATTCAAAATATTTATCAAAGTGATTACATTGTTGGTGAGGCAAAAGGGTGCTTGCTCTTTAGTTTAGCTGATTTAAAGGGAAAGTCCCTCTTTGAAAGCATTGGCAGGAGGAAGAGCACGATAAAGTAGGAAAGGCATGGCATTTACATCTCTAATTTGAGCCTACCAATTATTAAATAAAATGTCCTGAATACATGGATATGCAAAGCCCAAATAGGCACCATTTTACTGACAGTATGTAACGCCCTCTACTGGATAAAAGGCATCAGTTTTACTCACAGTTATTTTTTAGAATCTCTCCCATGCACATTTGTAAATTGAATTGTTTTGAATATTTAATGTTATATATAATCTTGAAATGATACAGAGTGTCTAATCTCTTTTATTTTTTTCTTTGCAGGTGAGTACCTTATGTACAAAGATTAATTCTGATGGGTTAGCACCGGGGTGGTCAGATTCAAAATGCTGTTGGAAAATTCCTCAGAGGTTCTGGTTAAAAAGTACCAGGGATTCATTTGGTAGGTTACAGCGAAATAAGTACCTGAAGGTTATCATATAGGTAGCAATCTAGTTCTTGGGAAAACATACATGCATTGGCTCCATGATGTAGTTTTGGAACTTTGCAGTACTTCCCCCACCCTCTCAGAAAATTCCTGGATCTGCCACTGGTGGTCATTTGAAAGGGGGATGCTTTCTTTCCCCTTCTCCACCCCCCCCCCCCTTCCTTCCTCCGCAATCATTTAAAATATTAATCCATAGATGTCGTATAAAAATAATAGTCTGATAACAAGGGATTGAAACTAAGAAGTATTGGTGTTACTGCAAATCTATCCATAAAACAATTTTAGGTATTTATGGATGCATACCTAATACGCAGTTTCCTGTATAATTTGATGTGATATACTTCATACTGGTATTCGCTTGTTTTGCTCATTAACGAAACAGTTATTTTTTTTTTTTAAGTAATTGTGAAGAACGTGTCTCAATTATTTGAGGGTGCATTCTGCTTAGAATGCTTCACGTTTTCAAATGTTTTATGAAACCCTTACCTAAATTATGTACCGCGGTTTCAAATTTGAGAATTAAGCAATTTAATCATAATGAAAGTGAACTATTATACTGTTAACCAGACCTAGATATACACGAGTGATAAGAGTGTACATGCATGTTTGATGTGCATGTTCAAAGCGCTGCATTATTCAAAGGGATACTTGAGCAGTAATTATTTATCATCCCTTTGCATGTTCTAATTTGAAATTTTGAAATGAAGCAAATGTTTTTGAATCTGGGTTAATGCATTAATTGCTTGCAGATAACATATTTTATGAATTTATTTTTAATATGAGAGTTAAGACCAAGTTTCCTAAATAGGACATTTTCAAATTGCTCCAGATGATTTTTAATATTTAAGAAAATTCTACTCTTTATGTTAACAATAGAAAACTATATTATCAATACCAAGTAATTTAACATGATCTCGTATAGCGATATGACTAGTATAGTTAAAACTAGTATTAACTACCATTTCATTTAGACCTAGCTTGAATTACTAAAAACTGTAATTAACTACATGTAACAAAAATTTAGGGCAATTATAGCATTTCCTAGTTATACTATTACTAACGAATGATTTTTATTAAAACTAGTTACAACTTGGTAATTTGGGTTTGAACTGATTACTGGCTTTGACGGAACAATTATTTATCTTAATTTTGTTAAACACAAAAGCAGTGTAAATAATACTATTATACTATAGTCCATGGCACATAGTTACCTAACCATCAAATAATCCTTGGAACATATGGTAATGCATCCTGTCTTATCAAGCCTTATTTACTTGCAGTTAATACAAAAATGATAAAGGCTCACTGCTCTATCAAACACAGTATAATGGTAATAATGTTAATGTTATAGACAAGTCATTTGAAACTATTCATGATTTATAATATTAAAAAAATTAAATTTTATTAATTTTTTATTAAAAAAACTTTATTTAAATCCATCCTGTTTAAGATTTGTGTTCAGCAACTATCCCATGAATGAAATTAGAGAATAATTTTTCCATTGTACTTCAGCTGTTTCAGCCATTTCTTAAATAATTGTTTGTCACGAAAGTTGTCTTAGAATAATGTCCTCACAACCTAGAAAACAAGTGAACCTTGTGATATGTTAAGTCTATGTTTTTAATTGTCTCCTATGTAACTTTAAGTCCTCTCCTGTTGGCGCTTCGTTAATGCTCACATAGCATGATAAAGATTAATAACGAAAGTGACACATCTATATATTTTAGATGAGAAAGTGTAATTGGTGGGTACCAGCAGGTGCATTTTGAATGGTATTTTATTGACCAGGAGCCTCGTAGATGTCATTAATACACATGAAAGATGGATACATAACATTTTTGCAGGGAAATAACGCAATTCCGTTTCCGTGGATGTTGCAAATGCACTTAGTCCTATATCATTTGCCACTTACGTGTAGAGAAAATTTGCTCGTTAAACAGAGTAGATAGTGCCGGTCGATAACACAACATTTGTCACCAAATTATGAATTGATAATCGCATCTTCTTTTACTTTTTTCTCGTTTCAAAATGCAAATAAAATAGCTCATGTGCAAGCATCCCTTTACAGTGTTTGTAATTGCAACGACATGACAGTTTAACATATATAAACCAAATTGCTGCATAAAAATGCCAAGATAATAAGTTGGCAGATGTACGCTTTACGTTGTCATAATTTATAGTGAAATATTTATCAGCTTGCAAGTTAGATACAGCTATATGCTCTGGATTTGCTTAAAAGTATTTCTCTTAAGTGCCATTCATTTAAATGCCTATTTTAAGTCAATTTGTTATTTTTGATGTTTTTAGTATTTATTTTTCCCCATAGTTATGGCTTACTCGAGTGTCTTGTCATATATATTTGACAGCCGTGTCGAAGCTAGTGCTCGAATAGCTTTTCCAACCAACATTTTTGGTATTGCTTCAGTCTTTACATGGCGTTTCAGGATTATTGTTGTATGACTAAATTCAGCCGTTAATTGCGGACAGAAATGGTTTCTGCAAAAATATGGGCATTTTGCAGATTTGGACTCGCTAAAAGTAGACTACGTTCTTCAAAATTTTATCAGAATTTTATAAGTTCTGAACCATTCAACATTTATTTTGTTAAAATTCTGCAGGACTTCGCTTGATATAAGATTCTGTATTTTTTTATTTTTTCAAATTTCTGATAAATCGAAATCTGACTTTTATATTTTTTAATTGGTCCACCTAAAATCTCAAGTTCACATTTTCGTTGATCTGTGCTTCTTGCACGGTTTATGGGACTTCGACAATCTGGGGGAATTGAGAATTAAGGAAGTTTGTAGGGAAATTCAATATTTATTTATATTTACTTTGTTAAATTTAATGAAGTATAATTAATCTATATATTTTTTTAAAATATATTGCAGTTCATTTTGCAGGACTGTAATGCAGGTATTATAACTTTCACTGGTTGTTACTTATATAGTGCTATAGCTACAAATTAAATATTTGTTGTTATGTTTAATACATAAGGGCCAGTTTCTCCAACAACAATTAAAATTTAATTAACATTAATCTTAGATTATATTTACATTCCTGAATTTTCATTGGCTGAAATCAATCACATGTTCGTGATAATCTGGGATTAAGACTTAAATGTTGTTGGAGAAACTGGCCCTAAAGGGAAACTGGACCCAATTCTGAGCCAATTGAATATTAAAGATAAGTTAAAATAAAATACACTCGTACATACTTTAAGAATTTCAGATAAAAAGTTCCTTAAATACTTTAAAAAAAATTCGTTGAATTTCATGTAATGTTAAGGGTAGCCATTTCTGTTGGTTAAGCTGTAGCGCCGTAGTATGACTAGTCTTCATGATGATGTCACAAGGCAGTTTGAGTACCACTGTACCAGACATTCCAAGCCATGCCCTTCAATTTAAAGTCATACACTCATACTAATGGCTGCCCTCCATGATCCTACTGGATCATATATACTTTTGGATATATATCAGGAACTATTTACCATACATTCTTACAGTAAGTGTCAGTGTTTTTTATGTTTGATTTATTTTTTTAATTACTTGATTCAAAATTGAGTAGTTTCCCTTTAAATGGCAGTGGGAAATTTTTATTTTAGCCTGGGCAAAATAGAACAATAGTTGTTAATTAGCACAATAAACAAATTATTGATTAAAAACTTTAGTGTTATCTTAATGAATAAGAATAATATAAGGGATTTAAAATAGGTCTACTTATTGAAACGTTGATTCTGTACTAATGATTTTAAAAAAAAAAAATCATCTGAGACAATGTGCGATGCGAATCAGGTACTTCAGTTGAATTTTTGCCATTACGATAATGCGCCTTGGGAAATTCTCATATAATAGTTTTTTGTGATTTTGATCTCTGGGGATAAAAGCTAGTTGAATTTTGAACTGTTTTCTGCGAAAGACTAATGATTCTGGACTGCAAAATTCAGCTTCTTCAGCTTTTTCCATGTAAAGCGAATGTGGGAGGATGGAGACGTGTGAGTTGTGGTTAATTTTACCACAGTGGTCCATTACCGTACAGCTGTATACTGTTTTACATGTTAGGTATTATAGACGACATGGTTGAAATTTCCACGAATTCAAGTATACTTTGTCTTGGTCAGGATAAAATGGACAATACGTGTCTTTTTAAATTAAGGAATAAATAATATATGAAAGCACATTTTTTCTTGTATCTTTGGTAACATACATTGCGTTGTGGTTAATTGCAATCTTGGATTTATTAGCAGAATGATTTTTACAGCTAGCAGCCTAGCACCACCTGTTAGCTACTAAAAGGAAAAGAAAAAGTTGATTCTAGTGACTAACAGATGGTGCTGGTAGTTTAAGTAAAAAGAATAGTTTCACGTTTGCTCACCATGCACCACTAGTTGACAATTGCTGGAAAATGCATAATACGTATGTGAGATATAGGGCCTCCTTTAATTCACAAATTTATCGCCCAGACGTGTGTCGCATTTTAAGCCTGTTATTTCTCAAATTACTTAATTAATTTACTAATTTAATTATTTAACTAAAATTAGCACATTCCCTATAAAATATATAATTGTTTTAGCTGTTCACAAAATTTCAGCCTTTTAACATTGTTTATTTCCAAGTTATACATTTTTCCATAAAAACGTAATATCTCAAAAGCAACTTTTGGCATATTCGTCACTTCTGAAATAAGCCATCGATTTGAGGCTGATTTCCACTGAATTTTGTTTTAGGGAAATGTTGAATAAATAGTATATTCGTATTTGATTTTGAGAAATTAGATTACATATAATTCAACCTTGGAGTGTTGGGATGAATATATCTCTTTTTATTGAGAATTTGCATTAGGCCATAATCTTAAGATTCTCTCTATATGCATCGTTGCAAAATCCCATTCTAAATCTCAAGGAAATGAGATAACTGAATTTCATGCACCCAAGGGGTTTATAATTTTAATAGCAAATTATAATTTGACGTTATCACTCGAATATAGCTTGCCTTTCTGTCGTCATAAAAATGGATATGGATTTTATTTTAATTCCTCGCTGCAATGGTCTCATATTTTTAATTTAATTCAACTTTTAACTTGGAAGCAATTTGCCTGTAGGACTGTTTATTCAAGTATTTCTTGACAAGCTCTGAGCTGCAGCGCACCACAACCGAAATTCTCTCTGTGAGGAAATTGAATCTTGTGACAGTTTTAAGATCCTATAGTAAAAAATATTCTTCATTTTCTAAGCGATAGAGTTTATATTAAAAATCAATGTGTCATTTTAGATACCAACTGTTATTATAGAGAAGGTGAAAGAAAATATTAAATTGGCAATGCATGGTTCAATGCGAATTATACGAGCGTATAAGACATTGGGAACTTAGGGGATATTGCAATATAGGCTCAACTTCTGACAGCTAAATTTTGTCTTTAGGGCTATGTGATAGTCTGTACTTCAGAGAATTTCTTTATTATCTATAACAGACTTTCCCCTGCAACCTTATAAAGCACCATCTTTTGGTAATCCAAATTACAATGTAGGAAAATTAAATCATATATAGGCAATGGCCAGTCATTTATTTTGATTAATGCTAATAATTTCTCTCAAAACTAACGTGTATAAATTTTGTAAGATAATCAGATTTGGTAAATGTTTGGTTATGTATGTCTGGTTGGCATTTGTTTGGATTTGGGGACAATAATTGAAGAGCTGAGATCAAAAATCACATAAGTCCAGATTTATTGTTTTGAGAAACATCTCGAAAAATCTCGATTTTTATAGCATAAAAATTACTTCTTTTAAAATTCTGAGCTTAATTTTTAAGATAGAAATTTGCACTTTGGGCTGAACCTTCACATTTCGGTTCCCTCAAAGGGAATCTATTTGTGTTGAGTCCGCCTTAACTTCCTATCCTACCCCAACTTTTCATTGATTTTGCGGGTAGAACAACACTTTAGCTACAATTTTATGCAAATATCTAATTTTAAACAAAAATGCACTCATGTGATTTTTGATTTCAGCTATTCAATTGTTTTTTTAGTAAAATGGATTGCAAAATTCTAGAGAAGTTTTGACATTTTCATAGCAATTACTATCGAGTTCTGCTAAAAAACAAACGTAGTAAATCCCATGTGAAAAATAAACATAACTAATTCTGCAGAAAGTGCATTTCAGAATTATGGCAATGAAAATTGCAAATTTGTGTTCTGCAAAATTCAAGCCATTTTCATAAAATGTTTCATACATTTGTGATGAAACTAGTTTTCTGCTTGGCATTAATGTAAGCTTTCCTGCAAAATTTGGCACCTTAATATTGGAAAAACAATTATACAGAAAAAAAATGTTTCTATTAGAGAGTACATATATATCTGTCATGTTCTACTTTTAATCCCTCATATATATAGATTTTAAGCTTTACATTACAAGAAAGTCAGTAAAATTAAAATTTAAATTATACAATTTGGTGTCCTAAGATTAAATTAGATTGACGTACTTACTTATAGGGACAATTTTGGATAATGTTTCGTGAGCTGTCATGTAGTTACACTCCCCCCTTTCCACTCTCCAATCATCACACATGACGTCATATTCGGTTGCTTTCTTAATAAAATTTAAGTCTCAATTTCTCCCTGTTTTGTAAAGAAGAAGTTTTAGCTTTCTAGATGTATTTTATACTTAGCTTTCATATCCAATGGTTTTTCACATCAATATTAGTAACGGAACAATGTTTATATCTAATAGACTTATGTTGGACTATTTCTGGATATCATGTTTTAGCTGGATATATGGGTATATTTTTTGGTATTTTTGTTCTTGTATACTTAAGCTATACGAATCCTTTTCCTCCTTCTCAATCACCTCCTGTCAATTGAATACTGGCTGAAATTACCTATTGTATCCGAGTATTATATTGATATATAAGAAAACAATGAGATTTGTTATTTTTTTCCCCCTTCATCCTTTCTTATACAACAACTGAATATTGACTCGTTTTGTAGATGTGTATACAACCTGTGGATTTCGTGCATTAATATCTCTCGAAACAAGCTTCCAATCTGTTTCTAGGTTTTGGCAAACGTACTGCTCTAATCCCTAGTTACCAGAGGATTTAATTTGGTGTTATTTCTAAAATAAAAAAAGGGAGAGAGAGATATCGGAGGAACGATTCATGCTTTTGATTAATACCAAATTCTGAAACGAAAATCATGCATCCATATGTGCAAATCTAGAATTGCCACTGGCTGAAATGGTAAGGCAAGATTGAATCGTGCTGTTTCTATGACTACATTTTTAGATCCGATTTGTCTAATGGCGAACATGAATTCGGAAGAAATAGCTGAGGAGGATTTCCACTTTTAGAAATAGGCTTATTTAAACCTCCATTAAAACGTACGTTTTAGGCCTTGCTAGCAGCTGAAGGTTTTAATTAGAATATGTCTTTCTTTTTCAATCTCTGAAAAAGGAGGCTTGAGGCACGCAACTGATCTACAAGTTTTGTATGTTTAAGTAGTTATATTTTTCATAAACACACAGTGCATCACAACTATATATTAATTTAGATATAGAGTATACCCATTTGAGAAAGTTTCTGCATGCTTCATTTTTTTATGAATTAAAGAGAAAGTCCCACTTTATAACATGATATTTAACTTGTTTACACTTACTGCATATGAATGGCTGTGACAATAATTGCAGCAGAGTTTCCATATTGAAGAAATTACGACGTTTGCAAAATACATGTTAGGCGCCATTTTTCTATAGCTTTCAGCAAGCAGTGCAATTTGGTGGCGCCCTCTAGGACGTTTATGTCTATATATGTTCCATGAGAGTTGATGCCTTTTATCCAGTAGAGGGTGCTACACCCAGTCAGTAAAATGGTGCATATTTGAGCTTACATTTTCAGCCAAATCCGCGTATTCTGGACATTTTATATATAATGATCGATCGGTAGGCTCAAAACAAATTGTATTATTTCCAGGAATTTTACGATCTTTCATCCTATTACAACAAACTTTTTTCAAAGTGGGACTTTCTTTTTAAGAAAACGAATTTTCGAGAGAACCCCATATAGGCTTCGTCACAATTTCTGCAGATGGAGATCATATTTCCACAGAAACCTTAAAATCAGTGAATTTCTACAGAGTGTAAATGTGTGATATTTCTACAGAAATATTTATTCTTTTACATCTATTCTGGAATAATTTCTTGTAGAAACATGGCCGTCAGCTGGATTTTTGCCAAAGGATTCGGAGGCGAACCCTTGTTGCAAACCTTTGGCAAACCTAATTGCTTGAATTAAATATTTGAATTTACTTAATATAGCTCGGGCTAAAGGGGGCTAGTGCACCCTTGGCCCCCCTTCCCTCCTTTAATTTGAAAGCCCATATGTGGAAATGTAGTAATTTATTTTGCATACTGTAGAAACGATTTCTTCTGTTAACTTAGATAGAATTTCTATATTGAAAATATGGTACCAAGCACTAGGCCTACAGTGTTTGGAGTGTTTAAATGCGTCATCTGCAATAATATTGACTTCAATCTACCTGTATTTAACAGAAACTTTTAAGCTTGTTGCATTTCTGCAGAAAATGAATTTATTTTTTCTGGTGAAATTTAATAGTTTTGAAAGGAAGTTTATTTACTTTCTGGCACCCTGTAATTATTTGTAATCACTATAGTCCGTCCATATACATTTTCTGCAATGTATTTGTGACTATATAGTTTCTGTCTGTATTTTTTTTTAACTGAGCATGAAACTCAACAATTAATATTTTTGTGATATTTGTTTCAATCGATGCCTGGTTACATATCGATTTCATGTTTGTAAGCTGAATGTGTCAGTGACCTGTATGATATACCTCTGTGATATATTGACAAGTAATATTATCCTTGTAGTTTTAATATAGCTCTTATATTATTCAGGCTTTTTTGTTATTGTTTTTCCCCCTATGACATGAATACAATTCTGTATGGAATTAGAAAGAAAAAAACCCGCCATTTCTCCTTTGTTTGCTCATTGACTGAAGTCTTGGCGTAATTAAAGGTATATGAGTTTTCCACGACAAGAACTAGGCAATTATCTAATTAGATTAATTCCTGTATTAATTAGTAGTAATTTATTTGTTTTGAAAATTCAGGGTAGTGTAATAGATGCTGCTTGTTTTCTTTTGTAATTAATGTCGATGAGGCCTATTAATACGTGCATTAAGAGTTATTATACGACAAATAAACCTTAATTATAAATGTAATTCTCAAGCTTACTTATTACTTAAAATATGCACAAAATTATGTGCTATATATCTACAGCACCTTGGTGAAATCAAATCATATTTATATATTTTAGAAGTGTTATTTTTATTTTAATATTTACGCGTTGGATGACTTTGGATACATTTTTACGGATTTGGAAATTAGAAATTCTTTAGGGGAAAAATTTGCTTCTTGGTCGAAATAATTAGTTTGGGACACTTCTGAGGAAAGTTTTTTGGCAACTGGCACTTTCAACAAGGATTTTTCGCAATTAGTATTTCTGCATCTGTTTTAATTTGCAAGCAGCAGATATGGAATTTGTGCAAGAAGTGATTTGGAAGAAGTATAAAACGTAATGGAATTTTTTGCAATTGGAAGTATTTTAGCAAGTTATGCTGGACTATAACAAACTGATTTGTAACCAAAAAAATTATAAAATAAGTTCAATTTACCTTCATCACAGCCTACTAAGATTTTTTTTATTTTATGCATAATAAAGCCTGGCAAGTTGAGATTTTTGGTGTTATCGCTTAAGTTTCCAGTTTCTTCCGCAAAAATGAACAATTTGGCGCTGACTACAGAGCGTTTTCCCAAGATCCCTCGCGTTTTG
>JAQIXP010001178.1:0-19706 GCA_034700285.1 Proteroiulus fuscus | reverse complement strand
TATCGATTAATATGTACCGTTAGTTAACATGGAGATTCCCATAGGAGCATGCATTTTCTAAAAGTGTGGACAGCCCCATTAAGTCACATAATCAAAAGTGAATACCGAATTCAGGCCTGACCATCTCACTTTTTAGCCAATTATTTTTAAAATGAAGGCAAATAAAAGTTAATACAAAAAAATGCAATTAAAATTTGAATCTGACTGACCGCTAATTAATTATAATCTTTACCAGAGCTCGAATTGCTGGAAAATGATCTTCACTAAGCAGTTCCATATTGTCAACTAGCGGTGCATGGCGAGCTAGTGTTTAACTACTTTGGTTCCATTCACCGCTAGTGGGCAATATGGCGTTGTCCATGTTTTTCAGAAAAATCATATCTCAAGGTAAGTTTGATTAAAATTTCAATTTCGATGCACATAACAGCTTTTATTTACCTTTATTGTAATACAGGTACTTGCAATAAAGTGAGATTTTCCTTTTAAATAATTTTTTCTTTGCATTAGTTATTGTTTCGATTTTCTGGGTGAAACTTGCATATCAAAATGTAAAAGCATTTTACTCAACATTTCTAATGAGAGTGCAAGCTGCCGAGACAATGGCCTTAAGAGAGCTAAATCCATGGAATGGAGAGAAAAGGAGAAAATTGAGGGGAGAGACATTACCAACCACTGTTACTAAAAATAACTTTTGTGTATTATTACTAGCTTATTACAGAATCATGCAGTAGTATCAATGCACTCTGAAACTGAAATGTCAGTGAACGTTACTGATACTATTCAGGCCTACTTGAACGACAATTGCATTGAGAAAATCCATTACATGATGAGACGGAAACAATTTGCCGAGTAGAATTGCAATATACATTCAATATATAAAACAAGCACATGAATTTATAATAAAATTTTAATAATGCAGAGAGGGAATCATCTACATCGCTTCACAGATTCTCCCAGATTCACTCTTGTGGATCAGATAGAAGAATCAATGAGAACAAAAATTATACAGAAGAAAATATTTTCACAATACAATATATTTATATATACAGTCCTTCTCAACTAACATCAATTTCTGAGTAGATGGAGGGAATGGGGGCAGGAAAGCCTTAGTTCCAGAAGAAAACGTCAAAATAGTGGTGTATATTGCAAGTGTACTCAGGTGGATGATTGCTTATAGTTTTTGGTGTCAATTATCTTCTTACCACACATAGCACAGATTCCTGACAAATGAATTAAAACATTTTTATTAAAAAATGATTCAATTCATCTCCATTAAGATTCTCGTAACTGAGATAAGTTGTGTACCGATCACATGAAATAGTTCTCAGTACGTACAGATAGTAACTAAACTGGTATTCGTACCATATGCATGCAGTTAGGGCCTACTATTAAAACTAGTTTCCGTACCATTTTGTAATGAAACTAGTTTATGAAAATTAGTCCCTGTACTGCTTTCCAACTAAAATATTTCTTTTTGCAAACTTACAAGAGCTCACCCTAAACAATTTTTTTACCAATGGAGAATATAGAGAGAAAAATTGAATTTTCCAAATTATCACATCCATATTCTGTCTAGTTATTTAGTAAAAAAAAATTGTCACCGTAAAGTCATTTTTACGGTGATATTTTTTTCAAATTTCAAAATAAATCTTGCAAGATGCACTTCAACTGCAACTTATATACATGTACACTGATAAGTACAGAAGTGTTAGATTAATTTCTAAATATATGTTAGTATGATATGCCTATTATTATATTATAAATCGGATTATTCTTACCTGATTATAAGAAGTAACGATAGAAAAAGATTAAACGTTTTTAACTAACCTTTCTTGTAAGCACAACCTAAAAAAAGACAACCACAACATATTCAGAGCCATTTCCATTAAAACTTGATATACGGTACTTTAATATGCAAATATAAGCAAATATTTTGCTTATATTTGCATATAGGGGAAGTCCATTGAAAATGAAAAAAAAAATATTATAGTTTAGTAGTTTAAAGGAAAGAAATCGAAATAAGTATTTGAAAAATAATGTAAATAAACAATTTAGAAAAAATGCAGTTGTGACGTTGTATGACATCCCACCTGCATATTTATACACTTTATTTTTAATATTTGCTTATTTTCATTATTTTTCAAAAAAGAATTTCTATATATTGGATTTCCTCTTTAATAACATGTAGGTGAAAATCATTAACTAATTCATGAACAGGAAAGTGCAAATAAAACGTTTTGAAAATTAGGTTACAAGGTTTACCTTGGCAGTAATGGGATCCAACTTGGTGCACTTTTGATCGGCAAATGCGGCACGTTAGAAAGGAGCCATATGGAGCGAACCTTGCCTTCGTTGATGTCAGTGCTTTATTTTCGTTAACCTTTCTACCTCCACCCTCTGAAAAAGAAAAAAAAAATTACAGGATACCATTTTTAAAAATTCTTTCCCTGACGTTTGCAGGTTTCCAGGCTTGAATTTTATAAACTTTCAGGATTTTTAGAAAAAATTCTGAAATTTTAATGACATAGGTTTAACAACTTTATTGAAATAAGCCTTCTAATTTTTTTAACTTTCTAATCAATTTTTGCTGCATTTGAACTACTTTTTTTCTTTTAACATAAACGAATTGATTTCCCCTAAGTTTCAAGCATATTCTGCATCTTCCCTGAGGTTTCTAGGTTGTCTAACAACCCTGTTTAAACCCCTCTGATTTTTTCCTCTTTGGATAACCGCCAAGGTATAACTCGCAGTCTATGTAATCTGTATCTCAAGTGGGCTTGTCCGTACTTCTCCAAGTTTATACTTGGGATGGATGACATGGTAGGTTGGTGGTAATGAGGTAGAATTTTATGAGCAAAGCAAATAAGGCGACATTGAACGCTAAACTGCAGAAGGCATATTGCAATGCTTGCAGGTCTTCAGGAAAGAAAGGAAGGTAGGAAGGAAGGAAGAAGAACATGAGATTGTAAGGAGAAGAAACGCGATCGTGGTCGACCTTTAGTAGCAGCCGACCTTATAAAGAAAACCCAGGACTCCCAAGGGACACTCAGGCTGACAGCTAACAACTTGGCCAATCTAGTTTGGTTTCTCTTAATATTTTACCAAATTTCCCTCTTTGCTAAAAAAAACCATCATAACTTAGGGTGATATAACAATTTAGAATTGCTGCATAATTTATATAATGAACAGGTCACTGTTATTAAGACATTTGAAATATTTTTAAACAGCTAACAAGTTAACAACTGAGGATTATACAAAATTTCTAACATAATTCTTACCAATGGTGTTTCTTGCACCTGTTTTCCATGGATCTGGAGTGATCACCTTTCCCAACTTTTTCTCACCTGAAACCAATACAAACAACCTTAGTATTTTAAATGAACCTTGGAACCATATTCTTATAATTATACACGTAATTATATTCTTCTAAATATCCTGGTAAACTTACATTTTTCACAAACCATGTTGCCTTTGATGTACTTTATTCAAAAGAAAATACGACTTCAAGAACGTAGACTACGAGCGCCATCTATAAAGAAAGAAACGAAACAATGAGTAATTATCAAAAAAAGTTCCCTCACTCCCTATGGAGAAAATTTGATCCTTAAAATCTGTGAAAATATGCCAATGGATTAGATTACAATTGTTCCCTAACTAAAATGCGTAGATGACAGGTTAACAGGGCCGTCCAAAGCAAGTTGGAAATGGTTCTTACGACCATGTTAATATCAATAGTGGAAGTATCCAATGTATTTTCAGTACTGATAGTATTTTCAGTTTTTTGTGTAATGGTAGTATTTATTCTAAGGTGAGTAAATAAGTCATTACACTAAAAATAGTTTACTAAACCAAAGTGGTCTTTGCGAAAGTGTCATACAAGTGTTATACACATTTGTAGTGGTAATTTGGGTTGAAAATTAAATACGTTTCAATTTCAGATTGCACAATGAAGAATTTAGGATGACATCTGTGACATTTAGTCCTCGTATGGCAGTTCAGCCCCTGCCGATGATTAAGATACGCAACCCATTTGTTTTTAACTTAAAAACATCTGGGGATTGTTCACCTGCCATAAATGGTACCGTACAGTCATGTATCGATTGTATAGTCCTACTTTGAGTTCAGGTTCAAATATGGGAGCAGTTTCTTTATTCTTTAAAGACGCAGTTTGTACAGTGTCAAGTCAGGTGCCATGGATTTCTCAAGAGATGTGGGGAGTTACAATTGCTGATCTGCATCCTGCTCTGAATAATAGTTGGTCAGCTTTCAAGGAAATGATCATGTCTCAGTCATTTATAAAAGACAGTTGCCTTCAACAAGGGTCTCTACAACAGTATCCTTGCCTTACAGATTGGATAGTATTAAAATTATAGTGGAATGAAATCTTTCATTTTTCCCCAAAATTTCTGAATTTCCAGTCTTAATTTTTTGAGCTAAAATAGTTTGTTTTTAATAACAGGGATTACGCATTTTTTTTTTATCTTATTAACATTTATTTTAAATTGCACAACTGTCTGATTGTTTAACCATTCTGTAATAACACTATTTTATGGACAAAGGTCATTTAGCAGGTGCATCATAAACTTTTGCATAGAGAAAGCATAAAATGCAGAAGTACATAATTTATAGTAACACTTTTGTTTTTAATGTTTCATTCCCATCACTATTCTTGTGAAATAAAATACATCAGTTTCCCTTTTTCTATTCAATAACTTGCCTTGACATAAATGTGAACAGCTATTCAGAATGCAAGGACAAGGAAGTTCATTTCTCGCCTGTCACCAGCGTGAGTGCCGAAGATTTTGGCATTTCCCCTCGCACAAAATATCCACTAGTAGTCATTTTGATTAGACACGACGACATAGAAGAGGAAAGCCACGAAGTGGTATATATTTTGATAAACTAGTTTGCTTGCCTCTAAATTTCTGTTTACTGCATTAGTATTCTCAATTTTAATGTAGGGTGCCATCATAAACATTATACATATTCGTGATGACCTTTGCAAAATGCCTTCGTGTGTAATGGCACAATATCTGAAGATGACCAGTGGCCATCTAACGACTCTCAAGGTAGCCTTTGCAATGTTTTTAAAGTCAATTGAAAATTCTTGTGGTTTTTTGCACATTAATACAAATTCATTGTTTTCAAAAGCAATTGTACGTTGTGAGTGACGAAAGCCCTAAAGAAGAAAAAGACCAAACCAACATAGAATCAGATTCCGTGCTAAAGTCCGAATCTACTGAGGGTGAGGACCAGAACGTGAACTTATGTGTTGTGTGTCAGAGTGGACCGGTTACAAGAGCCCTGCTTCCTTGTCGCCATGTCTGCTCATGTAGGAAGTGTTTTACGCATCTGGACAAATGTCCAATGTGCAGAAGTCCCATCAGCAGCTATTTTTGCATTAGTGAGGAAGCGATAGAAGCTTCAGAGACAGGACAAAGTGAACAAAGTCATCTACCCTTAAGACAAAGACTTGAACAGTGGAATGACTGGCTAAACCAGATGCTGGGATTAACGTGAAATCTTAGTATATATTTAATTAAGCAAAAGTTTTAAGTATTTCTGTTATGTTATTATCGTTTCTGAATTTGCAACATGCTGTACTCGACAATTTGTACACAAACAGTTTTAATTTTTATGTAAACTTGTACATGCATTTGTCCATTCAAAATTAGTCACAATTTTAATTAAAAAAATTGTTTTCTTATAAAATGAGGATTTCTTGTACATATCACTCACTGGGTCGACTATGAACCTTCAAGCCTATATTTATGCCATTTTTGGGAAAAAGATTGAAGAGAATAGGGGGGGGGGGGGTTGGTGCATTCATTAAGGGTAGGCTACCCTGGTACTGTCCCTATATATTACTGAAGAATGGAAATTATTCACTAATCTCTTTGATTAACACGTAAACGTTTATATGTTAATCTAAGCTAATATATTCAAACGTCCAAATTTCAACATTAGTTCATTGAAGCCTGCAAGTCCAAATTTCAACATTAATCCAAGGCTCCAAGCCTGCAAGTCCAAGATTCAACAACTGCAGTTCTGTATTTTAAAATATTTTACAAATATTACCTGTTCTTATTTTCATTTAGTTGGCATGTTTAGGATTTAAAACCACATTAAACCACAGAGAAGTCACAAAATTGACGCAACAATGACTATGGACTTGATTGCACAGCTTGATCTTCAAGGCAACAAAATCCCGCTTAAAATAGCGTCAAATCACCCGACAGTGCAATTTCATTGGCTACTTTTTATACATAACCAGCGTACTCAGGGTTACGCCCACTGATCAGTGGTCCCGCCTACTATTTGCACTTTTTTAAGCTTTATTTATAAAAATTTGAAATTCAATTTAACTTTTTTGATTTGAAGTACATGTACATACAAATTTAAACTTTTCTTGACAAACATAAATCCAACTATTCGAATAAAAATAGCAGTAAACAGAGGATAAAATGAAATACCCGGTAGTTCTAATGAAAACCCTTGTGAAAACCTATGCGGATGGCTTGCTTGGTTAGGAATTGAGGGTCCACATCAGAGAGATCCTAACCAGATCTTATGTAAATGAACAGAAGCTCGTGGCCTGCAATCGCCATTGTTGAGAAAGGATATTTATTTCTGTTGGTTGGAAATCTCTTTTTCATCATAAAGGTAAACTTTATTGGAATAGAAATGTATATAATTTGAATAGAAGGGTATGAATATACTTATGATATAAAAATAGAATAGGATAACCTGCTAGCAAGTGGATTATAGCCATTTTCATTTGAGTAGGCTTAGCATGCTACAACAGAAATTTGCAGATATAGAAGCGTCCTTTCCCACAAGAACATTTTTTTAACTATTACTTTCATCTTTAATTAAAAACTAAATATTTGAGATTGTCACTTCACCTGCATGCGTGTAGCCTAATTAAATGTTTGAGTTTGTGGTTACCACATTTTTATGCATAATGTAACAATTTAGGGACATTTTGCAGTTTGCGAATAAAACTAGAAAATGTCACATATTCCTAATGTCAGATGTCCCATATCATCCCCTATAATGTCACATATCCTAAAGTCTGGCAAAATATAAGATTATACGTATGAGGAATAGTATATATTAGAAATTTCATCGTGTTTAAACTTTTTCTAAAATGTATATTTTCGGGTTAGTAGACTAGCATCTTGGCATAGTGAAATGTCGTTTCCTCCTCGACATCCGATGACAATACCAGGAATGCCCACGCTTCCTCCTGGGATGATCCCCCCTGGATACGCTTTTCCTCATATGGGTAAAAATTAAAGCCATTATAAAGTTCGGGTTGCACTTAATGCAGTGAACATGATTTAAGAGTGTCATTTAAGGTGGCTAATTGCTAAAGATCGAGGCTCGTTGTTGTGCTTAACATGTTCAGCTGCTTTTTAGTGCAACCCATAATGGTCCTGCCAAAATTATTGTCTGCTTAAAATTTTTCACCCAAAGACTTGCTGTTTTCTCCTCTAGCACCAATGATGCCAATGGGAATGATGCCTGGGCATGTAAGTGCATTACTCAAAATTGTAGCTATAGTTTCCAAAACCGTTAGAATAAGCCAGCTGGTGTTTTATTCACTTTTTGAACTTTCCAACGTTTGTAGATTTTGCCTCCAGGCATTCCCATGCAACATATGGCAGACACTAGAGCAATGAACCACCGTGGGCTCCAGGCAAGGAAACCCATGCTGCAACGAAGAGTTACAGTAAGATATTGGGATTTAAATTATTTTTTTCTGTTGATGAAAGGGTACCGAGATAAAATGGATTTAACGTAAAACCAAAATATCTACGCAAACTTCTTAACAGGATGATCACCGACGCCACCATCACCACCACCCTGGCAGCCAAGGTCCAACAATTACAGTATTTGTTGGTAACATCACCGAGCGAGCCATCGACAATTTAGTGAAACAGATTCTACAGGTATGTCGTCACCGTTGCTATAATTCTTCTGCACAGTCTTTACTCGGGAGAAATCCATCTAAATCTGCTTTTTTTTTGGTTTTCAGAAATGTGGCTCTGTTGTCAGTTGGAAGCGAGTCCAGGGTGCATCAGGGAAGCTACAGGGTAAATGCGGTTAGACACATTTTTCTCACTATCATTGTTGTTCGTATTTCATTGCATGGCACTAGGGGGATGCCCAGAGAAGGAAATGCACCTTTTGGATTGGGAATGGGGACAAGGGTCACACGTACACGTCAATTAAAGATGCACAATCTCAATTCGAGAGATGCTGCTTCGCTTCCAAGTCCCCACGGGCTGATTGTATTAACTAATGCTCATTTACTTTTCATTCATGACTGAAATCCACAGCATTTGGTTTCTGCGAATACGGAGATCCAGAATCTGCTCTCAGAGCAATGCGAATTCTACACGACTGGGAGATAGCGGATAAAAAGCTTGTGGTGAGTTGACAAGGAGCTACAGTTGCCCTGCTTGGATTTCCAAAGAGAGCATAAGAAATATGTCGGTTCTCTTAAAATTTCAGGTGAAAGTAGATGCCAAAACGAAAGCTCAATTGGACGAATACAAAGCCAACAAGCGGAAACTGAGGCAGGAGGCCGATAATGCCGGAAACAAAACGCCAACGGAATCCGAACGGGACGATTATGATGAGATAGATGAAGACACCAAAAAGGAAGATTCCATCGTGCGTACGGGCATCCAGATCCTTTTGAAAGAGCACGAATACGATTTGACCAGACCTTTGCCTCCATCAGGTAGGATCTGCACAATGGAATTAATTAGTATTCTTATCGATTCCTATTTTGCGTTATAAATTGCAGAAGCTCGTAAACGGAAGGTACAGGAGAAAAACAATGCTGACGACGATGCACAGCCTAAAGATGTAAGTTTTAGTTCATTTTGAAAAACAGCGTTGATAATGGCACCTATTAAAAAATTGAGTGAAAAAAATAACTATCACAATCAGCAATGAATTGTGGCCGAGTTAATGTATCCTGTTTGACTAAGCCAACACATCAACCTTTTAATGTCATTTTCTCATATTTTATATTTTTGGCAGAATCTGGACGAGATGGATCTTGAAGAAGACAAGAAAAATCTGATCCATCGAGAAATTGATAAATTTAGAGACACAATGAAGGTAACCCATATTTCTTTGTTTCATTTAAAAAAATTGATTTATCCCTTAAAGCTTTCCTCCCTATAAAAAGGCTTACACAAATTTTATTTATAATTTTGACAAAACAATAACAAAATTTCACTCTGGCCTTTGGCTTGACAGTTCCACACGCACACTACATACATCCTACATAGCATTAATTGCTTTTTATTTTTTTTTTAAATTATTAATATAAATTATACCGCATATACATATTTTGTATGTGTGTATCTCAATTGCCTTGGCTAGGTCAAACTGAGCTTAGCCTTGTTGTAATTCCTCAAACCAATAGGCGTTATCGTTGAGTTGGTGCTAATCGCCTACCCTCTACTACTCATCCCATGCGCGTAGCTGTTTGTTTTAGGGCCTAGGAGTGGGTGAGTAAATACCACTGTTTCCCATTTTTATTTTTATAAAATAATTGATTTATGTGTATTTATTTGTGTGTGTGAAAACGAGACGGAATCTTATGGGTCCGAGTACCTCTCGTTTTTGTTTTTTTTTTCTCTTTTTACACATGCAGTTTAAGCATTTTACTATTAACAATAATTTCACTAAAAAATAAAAATTAGTATTGTATGCCTTCGTACAATTAGAAATAACCAAAACCATTTCATTAACAAACTTAACTATTTCTTTCTCATAATTAATGAAGGCTTGACTTTTTTTAAAGTACATTTTTGTTTTTGTCGCTATTGTTTTTTTCTTCTCACTTTTTTCGTTTTTAAAGTGTGGTCGATGACAACTTTCTTAGGGTAAGCTCATATGAATTCTACTATATGTTTTAAATTATTTTTAAGTTAGGTTTGTTAGGGACCATTCAGATATTTGCGTCTTCACGTCATCACTTTAACCCACCCAACCATCATCGGGACATCTATTGAGTCACCCTCAACCCCCCTTTCCTCCCCCACCACAAAAAAATACTTTGTAATATATTTGAATGGTCCCTTAGCCTTATTGTAAATTTTGATTTGTTGATGGGGCAGTGATGGGAAAGGTTTTGCTTTTCGAAATTTCCAAATACTTTTTCAACTACGCTACAAAGCAGAAAGTTTTCGTTTCATTTCTGTGTATAGGAATAACTATAAAATAATAAAATGCACCTTAAAATGTGTAATGAACTAATCCATTACTGGTCATTTATGGTTATTTGATGGGTTATTCCGAAAATTGTTGATTCTTTTAACCGTCAAATTGGTTAGTTTGATTTTTAGGAATTTGTAAAATTTAATGTGGGAGATGTCAAAAAAGGACACAAATTTGTTGATTAGAAATTTCATTTTTTTAATGTAAATGGTAACATGTTAAGTTATTTTTGATGGTGGTGGTAAGGAATGTTTTTGTTCGTGATGTCATGAATATCATCCGTACTTTCCCCCTGCATACAGGGACTCTACAACTGTATTGCCAGAGTTGCTATTACTGCTGTCACCTATCATGTTCTTATACAGGTTGTTGGCTGTGGGAATTTTGCACCTGGGAGGTAAAACCGTTGCCTGTTGCAGCTCTTTGTATTTTCTTTTCTAACCTAATTTAAAACGTTATTGGTTTTAAAAATGGTGAACACTGCATTGATAGACCATTATTTTGAATTTACAATAATTTGCGATTTTTGAACACCGATAAGGTGACATTTGGGGAAGGTTGTTTTCGACGGTTAACAATGCAAAACCTGCCTCAATCTTTGCAAATGTTCGAACTTTTAGAGAAAAAAAAACTTATAAAAGTTTTACAGAAGAAATTATATGGTAGACCTAATTTTGAATGTAAACAATGCTAAAGCTTTGATTATGGTTTCAGTTAAACCTTCCTTAGTGTCACCGATCCTTGTGTTCAGAATTCTAAGTCAATTATTTGCATGCTAAACACCAACTAGTCCACTCTTGTTTTGTTTTGTTATGAGGTAGTTCCAATGATAATATTCCATCACGGTTTATCTCTCATTGAAATTACCTGTCATACTTCAAGACTTGTCAATAGAACGATTAGCTATAGCCGATGTATTCAAGCTTTGCAAGATGAATTTGAATGCGTCCGTTGTGACCGTGGTTTATTGTTTACATAACGGCCCTACTGACCATTGACAAAATTTAACTGCAAGCCCTCGAGTTTCCGAAGTGTGGAATGGCCCAAACCGGGTATTGGAAAGCGACTGCTCCTCAGTTTTTGTATCTCTCCAGTTGGGGTAACTATGACGTTTTTTTGACAGGCTGTGCATAGTGCATCGATCTACGTGCACTATCCTAAATGGCCACATTGTGATTATGTGTGCTTGTCTTCTATTTTGTAAAAAAAAACCAGCGCACCGACTACCATTGGCACTTTTTCTTGATTTTGGAATCCCTTTCTTGTTTGCTCTTGCAGAAATTGGAGGAAGAGAAGGAGAAAGAGAAGGAGCGTCGAGAAAAAGACAAGGAGAGGCGGGAAAGAGACAGAGGAGACAGGGAACGTGACCGACGAGAACGGGAATTGGCGGCCAACAATGCGTCCGGGCTGGGCAGCAGTCTAACGAATCGCCTGCATGGACACACTCCTGACAGGATCAAAGAATTGCAGCAAAGAGATCGGTCGAGGGAGCGGTCGTACGATCGATCCCGTTCTCGATCACACGAGAGGGACCGTTCCAGAGAACGCGAACGTTCTAGAGAGCGTGAGCTGTGAGTAAAATTTATACCATTTAGTTTCAATGAATTATTCTGCGTGCCATTCCACTAATATTTAGGTACTAATAGGGCCATGCAGGAGCGTGTCAGGGAGAAGGAGTATGAGCGCGACAAGCGAGAAAAAGACAAGGAGCGAGAACGAGAAGAGGAGGAAGACGCCTACGAACGAAGAAAGGTGGAAAGAAGACTGCGGGAAAAGGAAGCTGCCTATCAGGAGGTGATGCCTGGTTTCATTAATTTCGATAGTGTGAATTTTTTTTGTACGAGTCAGTATTTGCCTGTGCTATGACACTTAAAAATCTGTCTATTATTTAGCGGTTGAGAAGCTGGGAAACCAGAGAACGTAAAAAAATACGTGAATACGAAAAGTACAAAGAGAAGGAAGAGGAGAAAAGAAACGACGAGGTAGTGTACTTGACATTAACTCTTATTTCGTATGACACGTGTGCATTAAGGCCACTATTTTTCTCCAAATTAGATTAAAGAGGCCAAGCGATTGAAGGAATTTCTCGAAGATTATGAAGATGAGCGGGATGATGCCAAATACTACAAGTTGGAAATTTTACATTTCGTTTTTAATGAAAATATTCATAGTCTTGTCTATTTTTCTGATGTATTGATTTGCAAACAGAGGTAGTGCCCTCGCACGTAGGCTCAAGGAGCGCGAGAAGGAAGTTGAACTGGACAATCGAGATCGACAACGAGATAAGGATGAAATCGAAGAATTAAAACAGAAACTTCTTGAGGAAGGACACCCGGATCCTAATGCTGAACTCGAAAGGGTACAATTGCTTTAGGGATGTAGAGAAATAACTGACCTAATTTTAAACTAATGGCTGACTTTTCTGTTTTCCATAGATTCGAAAGGAAACTGAAGAAAGGTTTAGACCAGTAGCCAAGTTGTTGGAACCGATTAAGGAACGAATTGAAAGTAGGATGCGACCCGTGGCCACATCGCACAGCCTGTCCTTACATAACCGCTCGCCACAAGAGGAGCCACAGCCAAAACCTGCCAGGAAGGTGCAAGACGACGAGAACACGCAGAATAGCCTATCGGGGATTTCCGATATCACCACTCCGAAAGAAAAAGACGACATAAAACAGAGAATGTTGGCATTCTCCAATTTAAAACTAAATTCCGAGGCCAGCAATAATCACGAAAATATAGCTGTTAAAGAAGAATCAAAACCTAAACTAATGGGATTTTCAAGTCTCAAGCTCGGTAAGAGCTCTCGCAATCAGATAGCATCATCTGTAAGCCTCGAAACTTATTTTTCACCGCAAAAATCGTTCCAATAGCTTCCTCTCCCACACATCCTGGAAGCAGTAGCACAACGAGTAGCACCAGCGCTGGCATTTCTGCAGGACGAAAGAAGAAGCTGACTGTCGGAGAAGTTTTCAACACGGACGAAGATGAAAGTGGAGATGGTCAACCTCGGAAACGAAAGTTGGTTCCTCTAGGTTAGTATCTAACTTTTTAAAATTGCCAATATAGGTTTTTTTTTGTCTGCTTGCATCACTTAGCGATCAGTACATTGTGTCTGATGGTCTATTTCCACCGTAAACATTGTTGCATTATGTGCTCGCAGACTACTCGGAAGATGAGAAAAAGGCCATTGGTCAAGCTGGAGGTGGATCCAATCAAGAAGAGAAGCGTAAACACATTAAGAACCTAATCGATAAAATTCCTACGGAAAAAGATAAACTATTCGCTTACGAAGTGGATTGGGGCATAGTAGATGGCGTAAGTATCTCAAGACGCTTCTACCTTTCGTTTTAAGAAACTCTTATTTTGCCTATTCTTGATAATTGCCAAATTTCACTCTCGCGACAGACTTTAATGGAAAGGCGTATCCGGCCGTGGATTAACAAAAAAATTGTGGAATACATCGGCGAGGAGGAACCCACGCTAGTTGATTTTATCTGCTCGAAGTTAATGGCTGGAAGCACTCCTCAAAGCATTCTCGATGATGTTCAGATGGTACAGGCCAACTTAAAAAGTTATCTTTAAAAGTGTTTGGGGTTATTAAGATGTTCTAATGCTGTCTTTTATTTCCAGGTTTTGGATGATGAAGCTGAAGTTTTTGTAGTGAAAATGTGGCGTCTACTCATTTACGAAATAGAAGCAAAGAAGCTGGGCTTAGTGAAGTAAGGCCCACAATGGAGGCAGTTTATTTTTGAAGATAATCAATTTGCATCCCAGTGTGGACACTGGACAGTTGCCAACGCCATGCCTACGTTTTTTAAATTCACGCGTTCTAGTGGACTCCTTTTTTTGAACAGTTTGGTGTGGTGAACTGTTAGCTTTGAGTTTCAGAAGTAATGGCATTGGTCGAAAATTGTTTCATTTTCGTGCAGTTTCATACTTTGTCGTTCCTCGTTGTTTAAATTCAAAACGCTTGTAAATTACGAAACAGCGCACTCTACGGAAAGCTCTGCCCACCACCACCACAAGTCTTCATTGCGATCACTCAGTTGATAAAGAATTGCATTAACTTGTATAACATCTTGATCGTAATAATAATAAAAAACTTGTATAAGTTCAGTTTGTGACTGATTTCTCATTTAACCCTGCATTTTGGTAGGGATTAATACCAAAATCAGGAGAAACATTCTCAAAATTTGAGACTCAAAAGACTTCATCGTTAGAACTGCACGTCTACACTTTTTATGTTTGATTAATGCATTTAATTTGTTGTTACTGGTAATTTCAACAAAATGGTTCAATTTTAAATATTTCTATAATTAAAGAGTGCATGTACGCTGTACTGGTAATTCTGAAATTTAACGCCAACACTTTAGGACTTAATTGCTCACAAACTCTCACTATCATTATTATACATAATTGCATTTTCAAAGTCAACAATTTCTCGGCAGGGATAGTTTCAATTTGTTTTCAAGAAAATAGCCACTTTTTCCCAATTCTGGAAACAAGTTTCTCCAGCTTTTTGGCTCCCACTAATTAATTATTAGACTGAATGGAATTAGCTACAATTTCAAATAATATACTAACATTTAATGTTTATTATCTACTCAGTGAAAAAATTATTGCACTCGATTGCAATCTTGCCTGCAGTAAAAGTGCAGTCGGATTGTTGGATTCATTGCAGTTCACAGCAATGTTAGCTCGGTATTTTTCACTGGGAATAATGATAAAGAAATGAAGTCGGGCCGTCAGAATTCTGCAGTATAAAATCACCAGTTCTGGGTGAGTTGGTGGCTACCAGCATACCTATTCTAATGGCATAATGCCGGCACGACTAGTCAAGAGGTTCGTGGCTCGAACCCCGACTACGTCCTTATTTTGTGGGCAGTCAAACAAAAGTCAAAGTAACTTATTTTCAATATGCCGCTCAGCCTCCAGAATTAATTTGCATAACGAAATTTCATTATCTTTCACCAGGTGGCGATCACAAATCAGAACCAGCACTAAATTTCTGAAACTTTTGCTTCACTTTTTAACTTGTTCAGCTGTTTCAGCAAAGTGACGTGGATGGGGGCGAAGTTAAGTCTGCGAGAGAGCTGATTCATGTGTTACATTATCAGTTTCCATTATCAATCAATAATAGTGAGTGCAAAGGGGTTGTCCGCCCATGCAATAAGTGAGTTCAACATGTTCTAACCACAATGTAAAAGGATGTGACCGCTGCTGAGGGATATCATGAGCAATTAAAACGAAATTCAAAGTACCTAACACAACAACACCTTGGATTTTAACGACGGAGGAGCAAACGGGAAAGATTTCACGGCACCCGCCAGGCCGTTCAGCCAGACTATTGAACATCAAGATGCCACCGCACATTCACGATCAAACCACGAATTTATTGACAGCAAGCGATTCAACAAACACTCCTCAGCAGAAAAAGAAAATAGTGCTCGTAGGCGATGGTGCCATAGGTAAAACTAGCCTAGTTGTCAGTTACACGACCAATGGATATCCCACAGAATATGTTCCCACGGCTTTTGACAATTATAATGGTAAGCATATCCAATTACTACAAAGTCCATATCGATGGCTTAATTGCAGAAGTCACGAATAAGCCAATTTGTCAAAAAAAATGAGAAAATTGTACCATTGTGATCCTGAAAGTGTCCCTAATGAACCTTAAGTTACAGAAATTAATTTAACCCATAATTGTTCAAGTTACAGAAGTGAACAGTAGCGAATATCTAAGATACCGGTATCATTCCTAGGCCTAATTAAAAGTTTTTGGAGTGGTGAATAGTACAATTCGTTAGTTTACATTTTAAAAATTTCTCGAGACCTGGATTTTTATTAAAATAAAAGCGGCGAACCGACAATTTTCACTCATTTTTTACATTCTTTTTATTTTATATTGAAACTAATGGATGTGCAAATGCGTTACTTCACACTTTATTGATTTCGCTTTACTGAAAAATTCAACAAAGGCAAACTAGCGAATGTGCATATGTTTCAGCCTTTTAACATTGTTTATTTCCAAGTTATACCATTTTCCCATAAAAACGCTATTATCTCAAAACCAACTTTTGGCACTTCTGAATATTTAAGCCATCGATAATGATTTCCCCATCTTTCCAGAATGCTTATGTAATTAGTCTAAAACCTATACACTCAGAAAAAAAGTTCTGCTGATGTAAACTGCAGTATTTCAGTTGTTAAAAGGTCAAAAAGGGAATAAAAATCATTGAAACAAACTGACGTTTTAGAGGTGCACTGTCCTTGATATCTTTTAAACAAATCAGAACTCAATATATGTGCCAAATTAGTTTGGTTTACTGGAAAATGCACGTTTATTTCGGAACAAAAATTTAGTCATTAGCAATTTTACAGCTTACTGAATAACTTTTACAATATTGTTATGTATTGGTAGGAAGAAGGAATACCTTGTTAGTTCAGGCATGCTCATGAGTATCATCAACTCGTTGTAATTAACAAACTTGTTATATAATGAGCTATTTGTAATTTTTCAAACTTTTAAACATTGCAAAAAAAACCCAATAACATACTGCCATTTTGGAACAAATTTATGAATGGAACGTCGAAGGCATGGAATGCGTTCCCTCCTCCCCCCCCCCCTTGCACGTGCAAATAAATGACGTCACCCCACTGTAAATAATGGCTGCCATCCAGACGCCATTTCAAAGTAATCAGAGAACAGAATCATGATAACGATTCTTGTTATCAAATCCTTGAAATTTAAGCATAAAGTACATGTGGTGGGGGCAGGGTGGGGGATAATACATTCATTCTATCGTCCCCATGCTAATGAACACTATTCAATTAAATGCACATTTGTGTTTGACCTTATTAGAACTCTGTTTAAAAGCCATAGTCTACTACACCAACAATGGGGGGTTGGGGGAGAGAAGAAGATGTAAATAGGCCTACTAAAACTGGCCATTGACCAATCGTCGAAATCAATGACATTGGCATAAAAATTGGGAGTGGAAATCTCACATATATTTATGGGCCAAGTAGCATTTAGCACGGCTTGCGAGCAAATAACACAAATAGTTTTGGATGACACAGTAACATAAAAAACCACAGATAATAATTCTCAAACATATATCAAAATCGAGTTTTATGTTTATCTCAGTAAACGTTAGCTTAATGTGACCCATTAAAAACCCCTCGACAAAGATTTCTAAATTTAGTTGGGATGTAATTACACATATGTGTAATTATAATGCATGTAGGCCTACCAAAAAGTGAAACCATATATCAGTTAGGCCTACTTGGACTTGGCCAAATTGGCGAACTTGCAAAACAAAAACAAAAAACATTTCCTCATTTGTTTTCTCCTGACCAAAAATAAATTATTTGCCAAAATTTTCACACGCAACTCTCAACCCCTGATATGATGTAGGCCCAGGCCTTATGAAACATTTATGAATGTGATGCCAGAAAAATGGTTTCATGTTTGATAAGGGATCAAGATAGTGTAAATTTATAAACAAAATACGATAAGATAGATATACAAAGATATACACGTTCCAACCTACTCTTCACATAGGCCTAGTTTCATAATTTAAAGGGACAGTTCCACTTATAAGTTGATTTTAGGAAAAAGAGCATGAAAAATCAGGATAGACACGGAAATTGCAATTTGATTTGAGCCCACCAATCATTAAATAAAATGTCCTGAATAGCCCAAATTGGTGCTATTTCACTGAACGCCCTCTATTGTATAAAAGGCACCAGCGCCATGGACACACAAGTCCTAGAGGGCGCCACCAAATGACACTGCTTGCTGAAAGCTATGGAAAAATGGCGCCTAACATGTATTTAGCAAACTTCGTATTTTCTTCAATGTGGAAGCTTTGTTGCAATTATTATTGCCAAAGCCATTCATATCTAGTAAGTGCTTACAATTTAAAAATTACTCATTACAAAGTGGGACTTTTCCATTAATATTGTAGTCAGCAAATGCCTACGGTGTATTCGAGCCCGATTACATGGCTTATTATTTACACCCAAATATTGTGAAAAACAAGCTTAATTGCAATTACATTCCACCTGTATTGTAGGCCAATTCAGTAATGCATTTTCCAAAAAAAAAACGACCTAAAAGTAGGTATAAACCAATATATATACAGAACTTACATAATGAGAATTTGGGTAATTAGTGTCCACCCATTTTCTGATGTAAAACTAAATATATCCTCATTTCTAAAAGTTTAAAAAAAAAATCCACTTTTTAAAACCACATAAACTTTCGTAAAACAATTGCACGTAGGTAGACCTACATTTTAAGGTGTATACATACGAACACCTGGTAAAATAATTACAATTGAACAGTAAATTAGCAATTGAAGGTGGGCTAATGGGGGCCACATATTACATACTTCTGGACTTCTGGTCACAAAAATCATTAACCCAAAATTCATATTTGCATTTAAAAAGAAAACGATGCACCTGTGTTTTATCTTGGCCAATGTTTCCTGGTAACCCTGCACTATGCCAATTCATTGATAAATCATATTTGAATAATTATAGTGTCAACACCAAATATTGTATTAAAATTTAGGCAGTTGTATTTTTATATAATACAGGGTGATTCATTCAAAACGCTTCAACACAAACTACATGTACTTTGCAAAGCTTTTGAGCCGATTCATCTAGGCTCTCGAAATGAACATTTACTGACCATTGTTTATTTCAGAAGTAGCTGTATATCCATTATCGGCTCTAAAGTTGCCAATGGTGGAGCGTTTTGAATGAAACACCCTGTATATATAGTAATACAGCCTTAAAGGGAAAGTCCCAGTTTGTAACAAGTCATATTTAAGGTGTTCACGCTTAATTGTGTTTTAACGCTATTACCCTGTTACCATTTGGATACATAGTTAGGACCTGGAGCGTTTTACTGTTGATGCCAGTTGTTTTATCGTTTTGGATAACGATCGATGCCGGGTAACCAAAAGGGTAACCAGCCTGTTATCTACCTAAGTAGGTGGTGTATCAAATGAGGTAACAGAAATTATGGATGCTTCGTACAGGAAAATCATCGAATGAAGAACTTTTTAGCGTTTTGCTTGTATCCTATGATAAGAGTTAAGAACTACTTGTAAACTGGATGATTCCGCGTAACTTTAAGAGGGCGCCACCCACTGTCCGTGTCTGTTGAAATTATGGGAAAATGGCGCCTAATAGAAGGCCTATGTACTTTCTTCAATATGGAAGCTCTGCTTCTAGTTAGTGTGGGGGCTGTCCACACTTTTAACAGCGTGGGCCTATGGGGATTTCAATGTTAAATTCGTTTTCTTCAAACTTGAAACAACTCAAGAACGGGTGAAAGTTCAACGATGGGGTTTGATTTTTATTAAAGATTATAAAATTTATTAAAAACGGATGCATGATTATGACGTCACGTGCATTCTGAATGAAGTTATCGATTTTCA
>JAQIXP010001177.1:0-19721 GCA_034700285.1 Proteroiulus fuscus | reverse complement strand
ATGTGGATTCCCAGGTACTTTACAGAATCCACAACAACTAAAGGAACCCCACCCAAATTGTAGTTGGGTAAAGTCTTGGTCTTGGGTCTTGGTAGTCTTGGGTAAAGTCTTGGTCTTGGGTCTTGGTAGTCGTGGGTAAAGTCGATGTAAGTCGATTAAATGAGTTAACCAGGTTATAGGTGTTTGGTGCTGGTTTATTCTGTAGCGGGTTTCTTTTCTGGTTAACCATGCATTCATACATTTGACTCATTAAAATCAAGCGTGCATGGAAATGTACAAGAACATTAATGTATGCCAGAGTCCTTGGATGTGCTAAAAGTGTTCCTTTTGACTTATTGATATTGCCATTATACAATGGAGCAGATACAATAGTTGAACGTCATTGCATTAATTCTCAATTAATCTTACAATAAATCTATTGTATAATTTCCTTCATGAAGGCAAATCGCGTTCAAAGAATTATTTTACAGAGGAAAAAATTAAGTCAGAAAATTAAGCTTTTCTAATAAGACAATATAAATTATACACTAAATCCATTAGCCAACCTTTTAACCTTTTCAACTAATTTAATTAACTTACAATTACCAGCACTTGTCACATCATATTTGCACTTTAATGAATATTTATCAACTGTGTTATAAACAGATCAACTCAACTTCATTTGCAGTTTTTCATTTCGGGGTCAATTTTAAGCCTTATAGTTAGGGTCAGATTTTATTTATGTGTTTGTTATTTGCAAGCAACGAAATAATGCGAAGAATTTTTGGTGGAATACATTGGATCCAACCATATTTGAGTTTTCTTACAATTTTCTAATAATTCAAGATTTTGGGGGTCATTGACTTAGGAAACATAACTTGGATAACTTGTGCAATCACTTTACAAGGTTAATCAAGCTAGCAAGCTAGATTAAAAAACTTAATTAATCAACTTAACTCGCTTTGCAACCTTATACTAGTTTAATCAACTTGTATACTAACTATATTACTAAAATTTGAATTAATATTATATTTACCGGTACTTGATTACTTAGGAAAGCTAACTTGATTAACTTCTGCAATCTCCTTACAAGGTTAATCAAGTTAGCAAACTTGATTAAATAAGTTAATAAATCAACTTGAACTCGCTTTACAGCCATACTCTTTTAATCAAGTTAACACTCGATTAATAACTTACACAATAACATTGCTCATTTAACCAAGCTAACAATCAATACAACTTGATTAACAATCTTACTCGTTTCATTAAGTTAACTAACTCGATTAATCAACATGTATAAAACATTGCTCATTTAACCAAGCTAACAATCAATGCAACTTGATTAATCAACTTAATTGTATAATAACTCTATTAGTTAATAATTTGGGGTCGATATTAAATTTACTTGATTATTTAAGAAGGATAGCTTTGTTAACCCTTGCAATCACCTTACATGGTTAAACAAGTTAGTAAACTATGCTTTATAGAAAACTGAATAATATTATTCAACTTAAATCGATTTACCATCTAACTCGTTCAATCAACTTAACTAACTCGATTATCACGCTTACTCCTTTCAATCTAGTTTACTCCTGCAGCAAATTAATCATTTATTCGAGTTATAACATATAACTTGATTAAATGAATATGGTTGTTAATCGAGTGTAGCATATTTTTATTGCTCTGTAGCTAAGTTCATCACTATATATTTTCCTCACTGTATATGAAAATGTCATAAACCTAATCAACGAAAATAAACAGCAACGCTAAATAAAAATCATAACTTTGATTTAGAATTAAACTTTGACCCCTTGGATAAGAAGCCTGATTAACCTTCCATGCAGTAGCAATGTTGTTATTTCGTGTTTAAATCTATTTACGTTGGCAATGTGAAAGTTTTTTTTGTTCATATTTGCTTTATTTACTGTGATCCTTAGTAACGAACCTTAACACCTCGTCAAGTTGATAGTATTGTTTTGTGAATTAATTGTATACTATGCTTTTATGAAAGGCAATAGTATTGGATTTAATACAGCTACTAAACTTGGAAACTGAAGAATTCAAAATAAAAACAAGATGAAATTCACTTGGCTTTTTTTTTTTTTAAATGGTTGATTAAATGCTGCTATAATTGATTAAATAATTCATGATTTGATTAATTTTAGAGTATGTGTGTAAACTGATCAGTGAAAATATCCTGATTATACACGAGCATATGTGGGTTAAATTTCCAAAAAAGATTCGATCCAGTTCATTTTTATCAAGAAAAATTGGACAATTTTAATTAATATTTTGACATCGCCAATGAATTACTTGCATTGTTAGGTAACTATACTTTCATAATGATTGCTGACAATTTAGTTATTTTTAGTCCTATATACCTATACAGGCCCCCCATGGATTTTTACCAAGGGGGGAAATTTGGGAGCAAAATCTTTCCAAAATGAGTGTTTTTTTAACAATTTTCTTTATTTCATTAACTTAAAATTTGTTGCAAATTTGCAAAATTCCTGCAAAATAAATCTTTACTACACTGCAGAATTATACCGCAGTATTTTTCAATGGTAAAAAACTGAAGAGTAAAATTACAATAGCAACTTTATAAAAGTGGATTGTTTTTTGCAAGAAATTTTTGATTTAATAAAATCAAGAATTTCCTGAAAATTTTCAAATTTCTGCAGAAGAAATCCATATACAAACAGCAGAATTATAACGCAGTATTTTTTAATGGTTAAAACTATTATGGAGAAAATTACAATGTAACAACTTTCCAAAAGTGGATTGTTTTTTTGCAAGAAATTTTGCAGTCCATAGCAAACTGCAGAATTATAATGCAGTATTTTTTTTAATAATGAAAGATTAGAGAGCAAAAATTACAATAACCTCTTTCCAAAACTGAATTGTTTGTTTTTTTCAGCAAATTTTTGATTTAATGAAATCAATAATTTGTTGAAAATTTTAAAAATTTCTGTGAAAGAAATCCATAGAAAACTACATAATTCCTCACGGTGTTAAAAATTGCAGAAAATCCGATGTATTATGTATACTACAGAAAACTGCAGTTTTTATCAAAAATAAAACTATACAAAAACCGCATTTTTTTTTTTAAAAAAAATTTGGCCCTCAAAACTGTTGAGTTTCAGTTTTCTGTTATTTCGATTCAATGCTCCAGTATTACTGTAAATATATCAGCTTCATGCTTTTATGAATATTTAGTAAGAACGTGTAGTTGAGAAATTTTCAGAAATGTAATTGGCAAAATGTGTATGGGAAAAAAGTGAATCAAATAAACACTTTACATGCAGTATATACTTAAACTTATCACACGAAAAACATTTGTTTTAAAAACAACATAATGTCTGCATTGAGTTACATTACAGTGCATTCAAGAAATAAACAACATTTCAAAGTCAATAAATACAAAAATAAAATGTTATCTAGGATTAAATAGCGAGTGTTAAAATTTATATGCATGGATATTATTACACTCACTTCTTTTCTAATGACATAGTTTATTGGTATATGAGCAGAGATTTATATTTAGACAAAAAGGATTTTTCGAGAAAAGCTTTTTTTTCAAGTTAGTTAGCACTTTACTGCGTTTGTTTTCGTCTAAATCTCCTTAAGTAATTGCCCATAAAACTACTTAAATTTAAGGCAATCCGATAGAAATTCTCGCTGGAAATCACGTTAAATAGCTCTTTTATGCTAACTGAATAGCGTCAATGTGTGCCAGCAAAGTTAGAAAAACATAACAGTAAAAATAACGAATGATGATTTTGTAGACAACATTTAAAACCACCACAAAAAAAAAATAAGTTGCTAAAACATTATTGCAAATTGCTGAAAATTTCAAAGGATATGAAATGATCACAATTAAAACACAAATGAAAATTCCCATTTATGGGAAAAAATTGTTTATGGATTTAGGAAATTAGGAAAAGTCTAACTGTGTTACAAGTTTTGTTTAAAGGGACAGTCCCACCTTACCTCAAGCATTTTTGAAGGAAAGAGGGAAGGGGGCGGGGAAACAAAAGCAGCTTAGAAATTGAAATTTAATTTATAATTACCATTCAATAGTTATTAATTTTGAAACATGCCAAAGTGGACAAAAATCTCGATGGTTAATATAGTAGCCATGTTGGAAGTCTTTTCGTCAATCCCTCTAGTAATAAACTTGATGGTGTACAAGTTTTTGTGTATAACAGAGAATGCACATAATTATTTCATAGCGCTAAAGTGAAGCCAATTCGAACCTCCCTTGCATGCAGTGCCAATCTGCCTGGGTAGGATGGCGCCTATTCTCTCTTTTTTTTAAACATTTTGCTTTCTGAATTACGGTAGGTGAACTGCAATTATTAATAAAGACTGCCATTATATATTCTTTATTATTAATAATCAAAATTTTAAGATTCATTTGTCCCACAAGACTGTCCCTTTAAATGGGAAAGTTTAACCATGTTAACAGTTTTGTTTAAAATAATGACAAAGAATACTTTGGAAGGGCATTGATATTAATAACGTCATCAGACATACCATAATTCCAAAATCAAGACGTTTTCAAAACATATGATCGGCGCCATTAGATCTAATATATCCCGTAATAGCAGTACCCAACACACCATCACATTAGAATAAGGTACTATTGGTCTCATTAGGTCCCATAAGGTCTCATTGCCGTATAACCCATTGTGATGAGACCTATTTTGATCAAGGCTTACAAATTTAAAAATAACTATAATGGGTCCTTTGTAAATCTAATACCTTTTTCACTAGTCATATTAGGCAGTCTTATTAGTCTCCTAAATCTCATTGGATATCCTAATGAGACCATATATATTAAGATTTTCCCTTGTGCACTCAGTGACCAAATGCATTTCTGGCATCTCTGGCAGAATTTCTCAGAATAAAAAATAAAATAACTTATTCTAGTTTTATATAATCATTAACTAAATTTATAGTTTTTATCGTATAAACAATTAAGTTTTATGGAGGTTTTTGTATAAACTGCAGCATTTTTTTATATTAGAAATTTCGCTTTTAACGCTCTCTTTAATCTGCTATACACTTTGGTATAATAATTGAAAGACCCACACCCTAAAACCAACAAAATCGATAGCATAATATGTCAATAACATAAATAAAAGAACAATGAGTTTACATTATATAAGGTCCTAAATCACACCTAGCAACCATCAGGGAACAGAACGAACCTAATGATTATAGGTCTATTAATTTTTACACTGATTTTTATTGAAGCTTTATTTTGACGTAAGAACAGCTATAAATTTTGGAAAACAAATAAAACGGGGATCTTATAGCAATTATTGAAGCATGGTTCGTTAATTCACACACAAGCTAAATTATGGCAAAATATTTGCTCCAAAAAGTTGGTCGACAGGATTAATACCAGTAAGCATTTCATTAGAAATTTTGAAAAACAAGTATACATGCCTCATAATTTAATTTTTTTTCTCAATAAATATAGGAAATGTATAGGATTTTTACCGGTAATATCAGACATGTTATACACCTATAATATATGACAAACATATTTTTTCTTAACAAAATTGGAAGGTATTTTTCCCAAAAGATAAGACTAGGAATTTTATTCCACAATATAGGAATTTCTTTTTAGATAAAACAGCAAATATTAGACATTTTCTGAACATTATAAAATATAAAGCATTTATTGCTAAAATATAGGAAATGTAGGACACTTTCTCTCCATAGGAAATATTCTGCATTTTTTATATTTTCAAAATAATGTTATATATATAGGAAGTATAGGATATTTTTCTTAATATATATATATATATATATATATATATACAAGAAACATAGGTCATTTTGTCTCAAAAAAATGTAGGAAATATAGGATATCTTTCTAAAAAAATATAGGAACAATAAAAACATATTGGCTTTTTTTTGAAAAATATAATTTCTCAAAAATATAAGGAAAATGTTGTTGTTTATTATCAACAAAATATAAGAAATATAGGCCATTTAACAAAAACCTACTCAATTAAAAGTAAAACAAATTTTTTTCTCAAAAAAAAACATAAGAAATATAGGCTACATGCAACATTTTATTTTCAAAAAGAAAAAATATATATGTTTTTTTTTTTTCAAGATAGGAATGTATTCTTGCACATTTTCTACATTTAGTTTTTCGATTAGCAATTTTTTTCCGAAACAAAAGATATTATATTTATAATATATATACAATTATATTTAGCAGATTTATATAAATTTTATAGGCCAAGATTATTCCACATGATATTCTAATAAAAACTTTGCAAAAATTATCAAAATAATGGAAATATTGGGATAGAATTCGAGCAAATACAGGAACTGGTCTCTTGTTACATAGAAATGTAAATTCTAAATATAAAAACCATGTATACATATAAGCAAAAATTATCTATTCAGGCATATAACATGTTGGGTAATAATTTTCTTTTTCAACCTGATATTATTAAACACGAATTATTACACAAATGAAATTCAAATCCAGTGCAAAGCTCCCTTTAATGAGACTGGTTTTGAAATTTCTATAATCCCATTCACTTCGGCTAAAACTTCTTTTTAAATATTTTTAATAAGGTAATGAATAGTGGATTTTGGAGGGTCTTTTTAACATACAAATATAAGCCAATGTGGATTTAAAAAAAAAAACTATATATATTGAAATCATTGAATAGAAAACACGTTCGGACTAAATACACAAACCTCAATTCATAAACAGTTTTTCATTTTTTCATGTCATGTATACAGCGCCTCTATGCATGAAAAGGTAATCTTTTTTCAATGAGTATGATGCTATTATGATTATTTTGTATTCAAGTAGATTTTGGGCGAAAAGATCCTGCTTATCCTGTATGTAGAATTCAAACCACGCCATGGATCTAATCCGGCTACGGCGCTTCTCTTTTGTTTGGAATACACTATTGTAAAAGTATATTTAAGTTCATTTTGGTGTGATGTACACCGGGCAATTTGTCATAGAAGCAGAAAAGCCATCCAGGTGGCGTCATCAACCCACCTCAATGGACGTCATTGTTACACACTCAATTCAAGCAGAGGATTAACAAAAAAAAAGAGGGGGACGTTTCACACCCTGCGTATGAAGCTCCATATACAAGACAAGTCAAAAAGTAACGAAAAATCACTTCTAGAAAGAAAAAAAAGTCCCTCCAACCCCTATAAGGTGGTCACATTTAAGGGTGAGGTTCACCTTTTTCAGTCAATACAAGTCTTCAGGTAGAAACCACATAGGTTTCCTCTTAACCTATGACAACCTTTTTGGACGCCATTTTGTTTTTATTTATGGTTTAAAAACCATATAGTCAGATATTTGGTGTTGATCTTAAAAAGCAAGTTGACATCATTCATTTAGAAAGTACTAAAATGATTCCTCTATAGTAGTATCTGTGTTAATGTAGAATTCAATTTGTAAAAAATGCATTGGATAACATTAGTGTAGGGAAAATTTTCCCTTCACTAATAGAATTTGGTGAAGTTTTATAACGTTAACTTATATCATAGCATTTAATGTCAATGTTGTCAAGGTAGCATTGACGTCATAATTGACATGCATAGCTTCACCCAGATGTCATAGCTCCACCCTGATGTCCTAGCTCCACCTACATGTCATAGTTCCACCCACAAGTCATAACTCCACCCACAAGTTATAGCTCCCCCATGACGTCATTATTGTCATGCATGGGCAGATCCACCCAGGGGTCCATGGCCCCCCCAACTAGAGAAGCTTTACACATCTGAGCCTCTGAGGTGATACCCCCACCCTCCCTAACTTTGGACTAGTTTCGCTTGTCCATGGATGGCCCCCCCAAAGAATTTTTATTATTTTCATTGAATATCACCTGACCCCTGTCCTTATCCCCCAAAAGTCACTAGTTATTAGAATTAAATTCAACTCAATACCCTACGATCAGCATACCGGTATCATGATGCCATTTACTAAATCTTATCAAATCAAATCATAGCAAACTGCGCATGTGCATGACGTCATTCATTCCTTTTAATTGTGCATAATAATTTGTCCACAGTAACGTTAAAAATCATTCAGCTCACACACCCACACTGTTTTCAATTATCTTCCTCTCCCCGTCAATATGGACATACCTAATGAATGGCCCCCACCCATGATTTGCTTTTTTTTGCATGAAAAATAAAACAAAATTCCATCGCAAAACTTATGAGTTAAAATTTAAAGATTTTTAAAAAAGTGAAGAAAGTTCATGCAGGGTAATGGATAGTGCAGCATACTTCAAAAATAACTGCCTTATAAATTTGAAAAAAAGGAGTCTTAACAGGTGAGAAAGTTTTCAGTATAAAAATGCAGGTTTATTACAATGGGGGGGGGGGGATAAATGCATTACCTTAAAAGACTGCAATAAAAGTGAACTTTTACTTCAAAGTGGTTTCTATTGACTCGACAAAGCGGTAAATGGTCAATTGGTCAATGCTCGCAGAAAATGCACGTGCAAAAATGGCCGCTAGCTACTCGGGGCACATTTCTAAAAAGGGATTTCCTTTTTTATTATTTTTGCCAGAGAGCAAAAGGTAAGGGTGGGGAGGGTTCAACAAATCAAGTGGTCAATTTCTATAGCAGACTGCATGGTGCCAGAAAGGTCGATTGATGGCTCCACGCTGTCTGCCAACATCGCTGTCCTTTTTGCGCTCCCCCTTCGCAGGAATGTTGGTTAGGGTATTTTGGACCTAACCTTCACTATCCAAAATCAACATTTTCAATAATTTCAATACATTACTATATACGACATTTACCAGAATTGCCTTATATTTGAAAATGGAAGCCAGCTTAAAGGGAGAGTCCCACTTTGAAAGAAAGGGGTTGTAGGAAAAAGAGCATGGAAAGTTAGGAAATTCCTGAAAAATGCAATTTGATTTGAACCCATGAATAAATAAAATGTCCCGAATACATGGATTTGCCAGGTTGAAAATGCAAAACCCAAATAGGCGCCATTTTACTGACAGTATGTAGCGCCCTCTACTGGATAACAGGCACCATCTCTCGTAAAACACGTAGACAGGCATGTCCTAGAGGCCGCCACCAACTTTCAGTGTCTGCTAAAATCTATGGAAAAATGGCGCCTAACATGAATCTGGCAAGCGTTGTGATTATTCATATCTACTAGCTATGATATCTATAGTAAGTGTGTACAATTTAAATATTGCTTGCTACAAGGTGAGACTTATAGTATAGTGACTTCTAGTGACTGGACTTACTCACTGAGTATTTTTTTTTTAACTTTTTAACCCCACTATACCATGCACCCATGTTCTATTTCACTAAAAGAATTTAATGTGTTTGGCAGTTTTTGCCACCAGAGTATATAGGTTATTTGTCCAGTGACAAAATTCTTTAGAATAAGGATATTTGGTGATATTTACAATATATTTTAAAAAGCTTACCACATGCAAAACAAATTAATTTATAATGCATTTTTAAAATACGTTAATATATAATTAAGAAATATATTCTAAAAGACCTTTTTATTACTATGTTAAAACGGGCTACTTTTTGGCTACATTTCCATATATTTTTAAGACATTTGAAATGCGTGCTTATATATATATATATATATATATAGAAACACATTAGGAAATATTGTTAAAAATGGATAAATGCATTTCAAATTAATTTTACATAATACATAAAAATTTACATCCTTTATTATACTTAATTCAATTCAAAATAACTAACTTTTCAAACTTTTTGTTAAATTGTGAGGTTTGGCATTAAAAAAACTTAGAAATTTCAGCAGTTTTTCTTATGCGCTAAAAATAAATTATATAAGCCTATTAATTAAAAATACTAGGTGGACTGTGGACTAGCATATTATACGACATTAAGAGATACTTAGACTGTATTCATGCTGGCAAATAAAATAAAATAAGATAAATTGAAATACCCCTTTTAACCTAAAATTAATCTTTTAATTATGAATGCATGCATGGCCCCTCGTTTATTTACCCTTATTACTGACATTTGGTAATTTCTCTGTTCTCGGAATAGTTGCTAACCATTAAAATAACAATGTAGAGTAAACAAAAATAGAACATATACAATTATGGGGACGTCCATAATGCTTGTCCAAGTATTTTTTTAACCTTTTAACCACATCACTATACCACCCATGTTCTATTTCACTAAAAGCATTAAATGCTTTTAAATGCAAAATCCTTTAGTTCAAGAATATTTCAGAAACTCGCATTCAATTGTTCAGGTTTGACTATTTATGGATGACTCTCTTTTCTTCAATTTGTAGGAATCATTTCAATTCTAAAAATATATACTGCCAAAATATTTCATCTTTAAAATTCCGCCAGTAAAAATATTTTGCAAATCCGTTTCACTTTTCTCGATTACGTACTACGGCATCATGTTTATGGCTTAAGAATTTGTGAACGGCCCTTCATTATATGAAGTATAGTAGCTGACCACATGAAAACCACATCAGGTGGAAATTGCATTTGCAAAGGCATGAAGGAACGATTTCGCAGCAGGAAATCGATGATCCTCAGAGAATATAATATGCTAACCTCGCAATGCCAAGAGTCCAGGTGTTAAGCTGACCCATTGGACACCACCAGTAACCAAAACTTAGAGTCAATATAACCAGTCATTTATCATGGTAAGCCCATTAGGGGTTAAGACCCTTAAAGAATCTATTTCAAAATAAGGGCCGTTTTAGACCAAGATGACGTGAACAGAAAGACAAAAGGACCTCCAATTATTATCAATGGCTTTTACCCTATATAGAGCTCCCTATTCCTATAGACTATAGAGGAAAACCATTAATCATGGTCAAACTATAGGACTTTACAAAATATGAACTACAGTGCCCTAACGGGAGCATTGTAAAATTTATTTCTTTTGGAAAAACTAACTCTGTTAATAAAAGTTTGCTAACTCGTTTAATTAACTTAGTAACCCTTAATCGAGCCAGCTAACTTGATTAACACCACATTTACATGAGCATATTTGATCATGATCTATAACATGCAATTTTTTGTTACCAATCGAGTACAAGGCTTGCACACATGCTACTTCAGGGTTCCCACTGATTTTTAACAGTTGATTTCCCTGACTTTTTCCTGACCAATTTCCAAAATTTCCCTGACCAAATTCAAAAATAGGGGCAAAAAAATACAATGGGAGTATCATTAAATCTATAGGCAATCCAATAAGTATCAGCATGTGGATGTAACTGCAGATGTATTAGCATTTTTCACCACATTTTTCACAATTAGTCTACCATGCTTTGGATTTCTTAATTTCTTTGTAATTTTAATTTGTCCAGCTATTTCCCTGACTTTTCCCTGACCATTTCCCACTTCCCTGACTTTCCAGGTAAGTGGGAACCCTGTTCTTTCATAGATTTTTTTGTATTTTTTGACAAAATATTTTTCTCATAATTTTGGACAGAATTACTATGATTTCTTATATTATTGGGACCTTGGGCGAATCTAGCCAGGGGGCCAAGGGGGCTCTGTTCCCCCCCCCCTAAATCGATGAGCTTTACACATCTGTGGTGATACCCCATACCCCCTGGAGGGGACTAACTTCACTTGCCCATAGATGACCCCCCCCCCTTCTCCACCCCAAAAAAAATCGGTCCACTGGATCTGCCCTTGATTAGGACAAAATTCTTAGTATATTCAAATATTGTTGGTATATTCTTGAATGAAATTTCTTATATTATTATTGAATATTCCTATTATATTTATTAATATAGTCCTACATATTATTTTAAAATAATTCCTGTAATATTCCAACCTTATTTGAGTACAAAATGTATGATACCGGGTAACAAATGTTGTGGGTGCCCAAAGCAGCTCATGCAATAGTGAGGGTGCTCAAGCACCCACATAGTCTGCGCCCATGATGGTGCATGCATGGGAATCACTATTATATACCAACAAACTGCATGTTGGAAAAAAACTGTTGTATTATAGTTCACTTTTTAAAAAAAAAAATGAATTAGCCATTCAACAGTGTCCCTACCAAAAGATAACATGTTTATTATGGAAAACAAATTTCAAATTCGTGTTCAATTCAATTCAACTCAGTACCTAACGATGAGCAAGTCATTATGTCATTAATTTGGTATCTAGGGGGATAATCCCACTATCATGAGAAGACTTCCACGTCAATATATAGCATAGCTTAAACATCACTGTTAAATTAGATTACAAGAATCTCTCAAAAATAGTTACCTAAAAACCATCTAAAGAAAATAAATACTTGATGAATTCTGGTAACAAAGCAAAAATTCATACCTATACTTCAGGTTATTGTAATTTTATTGTATTGTATTGTAAAAATTAAACTATTTGTAGGAAAATTATTCCATTGTCTTATATTATAGAACTTATAAGATAGGACCAATAATAAGCATTTGTTTAAATCTGCTTAATAATCTGAAACTTAATTTAAATTACGAGGCAAATTAAACTTGACGAATAAGCCTAAGCTTAAATTATCCCTTCGAGACCACAATGATTCCCAGTTCAGAGAATAAAGCATAAAACATGTGATTTGATGTGCTATTTATATTATTATTTATTTTAAGTAATTAAAACAACTGTCTCATTTGATGTTGTTTTTTTTTCGTTAAACGTGATGTTTGCAATTTTTTTAATGGAAATTGCTATAGCATTTTAAGTATAGCTTAACTGACAATAGGCTATTGTTAAAGGTTTTTTTAAAAAAAAGGCCCACTTAGCTATATGATAGATAATAGTATGCACTTCATACAGCCTTAATTACTTTCCAATAAGTGTTCAAAAAAACATATGTTATTTTCAATAGAGTTTAGAAAGCCCACTTGTGCAATCTGGTTTTATCATTTAAGGCTTTCCTGATTCCATGATTGGCTTTCCATTGCCACAGATTAAATTCTCGCCATGACGTCTTAATTGAGACCTTAACTACCGGTATTTCAGGATGAGTTGCCTTGAGATCAAACATGTATCCATCAGGGGCGGTCTGGCAGGGAAGAAGGGGGGGTTGCAGCCCTCCCCCCCCTGAAAAACTCTTTGTCAATAAAATTTGGCTAATGCAAGCGCATCAACAACAGTGTTGTGCACATTACTTGCTGGATAATATTTACTATACTGCTATCATGTCTGAATGAACATCAATTGATTCAAATTACCATTTGAAAAATAAATATTCCTGCAGAAAATGCATTTCAGAATTAAGGGGACGAATTTCCACAGAAAAATTAACATTCTGTAATTGGATAAATTTCAGATGCAACACCTTTGTGATTTTTCTCAAAAAGAAAATTCATGAAAATGTGTAGGTTTACAGTTTTTTTGTAGCTTTCTATCAGAATTTATTCTGACTTGGCATTACTATAAATTCTGACTTGACATTACTTTAAGTAAATCTATCAAATTACCCATATGCCAGTTTTTGCAGAAATTGCACTTCAGGATTAAAGTGACGAATTTCCAAATAAAAACTAGCAATAATTCAGTAATGTAGTAAAGTTCAGATGCAACAACTTTGTGATTTTTTTAAATGGGAAATTTACAAAAATATATATTTGAATTTCATTTGCCTTGACATTATTCCAAACAATTCCACCTAACGACTAGTATGAAAATAAATCTTCAATTTCAGGCTCAAGTTGATCAATTTCTACAGAATAATTTACATAAATGTGAATGTTTACAACGTTATGATTTTTTAACTGAAAACTGAACTTATATATATAATTTTTTAGGTCTGAAATTTTCTTTCGGAATTTACTCTTTTTATTATATAAAATATACATTTCTTCAAAAAATGTATTTCACAATTAAGGAGTCCAATTTTTGCAAATAGCGCCTATTTCAAAGTTCTGCAGAATTGTAAACTGCTTACCCATCCCTATGGAAAAATGATTGGCATTTGCAGAATTTGTAATAAAGCTTATTTTTCTGTAGTTATGGTACATTAATGCAATTTTTTTAAGAAATTCGTTGCAATAATTTTTGACGATATATATATAATTCACAATATGTTTTTATGTTTTTGTCGGTAAATTGTACATGTTTAGCCCACCCTGATAAAGTGGGGTCAGACCGCCGCTGGACTATATATGCATGATATAATCTGTTATCAATTAAGTTATTGTATTAGACCATCATAGATCACTAACTGAAACCACAACTAACATAGAATGATTTTTGTGATCCTGCATGATGTCATGCAGTGTAAGTCCCTACTGTTATATATATGATGTCAGTGGAGAACACTATATTTAGTGATCTTCACTGATATCAGTGAGAAAAAAACACTATAAAAGTATTCTAATTTAATTTTTTAATGATCTATACTGATCTATTCACTAGTGTATGCAAATCTGTGTCAATTAGCAATATACTCTGCAATGGATTAGACCAATCTAGATCACTATAACTGAAATCACAACTAGCTATGCCAATCAGTTATTCTGTAATCCTAAATGATGTCAGTGTAAATCACTACCATCACATGGTTTCAGTGGAGAAACTTCTCCACTGATCTTCACTGATTTCAATGAGAAAAAGTCAAGAGTTGTAATTTTATATTTAGTGATCTACTGATCTATTCACTAGTGTATGGAAATCTAAGCCAATACGCAACATACCCTGCAATGGATTAGACCCATCTAGATCACTAAAAGTGAAATCACAACATTGCCTTACAGTGATTTTTGTAATCCTGCATGATATCCGTGTAAGTCAATCACTATATACCGTCACATGACTTCAGTGGATAATACATTATGTAGTGATCTTCACTGATGATCAATGAGGAAAAAACAAAGAAGCTTAATAATTTTATTTGTAGTGATCTGTACTGATCTATTATAACCAGTGCATGCAAATCTAAGCCAATACGCAATATACCCTGCAATGGATTATAGACCATGCAATCTATATCACTAAAATTGAAATCACAACACTGCCTCACAGTAATTTTTGTAATCCAGCATGATATCAGTGTAAGTCACTATACCGTGACATGATGTCAGTTGCGACCACAATATTTGGTGATCTTCATTGATGTCAATGGAGGAAAAGCCACAGTAGTAGAATTTAATTTTTTTAGTGATCACTACTGATCTATTCACTATTTTATTTGTAGTGATCTATACTTATCTATTCACCAGTGTACGCAAATCTGAGCTAATAAGCAATATACCCTGCAATGGATTAGACTCATCTCACTATAACTGAAATAACAACACTGCCTCACAGTGATTTTTGTGATCCTGTATGATGTCAGTGTAAGTCCCTACTGTCACATGATATGTGTCAGTGGAGCCCACCATATTTGGTGATCTTCACTGATATCAATAGAGGAAAAGCCACAGTAGCAATTCCATTTTTTTAGTGATCTCTACTGATCTATTCACTAAGCATGATATGCAAATCTGCTCCAAAAAAAGGCCAATTGAATGTGATCCAATTCATAAATTATAGGCATTTTAATATTAAATAATATCATTTGAAAAAAGATATTCCAGCAGCAGATTTCAAGGAAATAAAAATCACCCTCTTACACATAGCTGGTAACATCCTTATTTGAATATTTGCCTAGAAGCCCATTTTGGGTCTGACTTTGCAATTAAGCCATAATAAGTATATTGGATAAAAAAAGTTTGCATTTACGAAAAGGAGAATATCGTTCATGCTAATGACCTCAAATGAGAATTTAACGCGTAATTAATGCACCATAGGGCATCATGACGAATATATATAGAAAAGTATACTACATAGGAGAAAAAGAAGAAAGGAAAAAAAATGGATATATCATTATATACATTGAATCCCGCCACTAACGGCTGCAACACAAATTTAAAATGCTCTAATTTTGCAGCTGTATCCATTTTTATCTCGCATTTCTCATTAAGCAATGTAGGCACGAATTAAATGCGAGTGATTTAAGCTGTTCATGGCATAATGGCGACACTTGCCACTTTATAAATCCTTACCAAACACTCGCTTAATTGTTAAGACAGAAAACTTTGGATGAAAAGAAAAAGCACAAAAGCCATTGCTTTTAATGGAATCAGAGACCATTGTTCTGCTATGTTTATCTAATTATTAAGCAATTTACTTTTTAGCAAAAATCTTCATTAGCGCCAGCACAATAGACTGCTGAAAAATAATGTATCTGCTGCTATTTATAACCTTAACTTTAGTCACTTTCCACCTAGCGACCAGGAATGTAACTAATAGATTGGGAATGCACAAATTGAAGCAACTGAACCTCCATATTAATAGGCTCATCTGATAATGCAGCAAAAGTTCATATAAAATACATATTATATTTTGAAAACTAATTCTATATTTTTTGGCAAAAAAGTCTACAAAATTGTATTTTTTTGGGGGGAAATATTTATATTTTTGGTAAAAAAAAGTTGTATACTTTGGGGAGAAAAGTTGCATATTTTTTTGGGATAAGTTGTATATGTTTGGGAGCAAAATTGTATATTTCTGGAAAAAAAATTCTATTTTTTTGGGAAAAAATTTGATATTTTAGGAGAAAAAATTCTAGTTTCTGGGGAAACAATTCTATATTTTTGGGAAAAGAATCGTATTTTTTTGGGGGGAAAATAGTTATATTTTTGGAATAAAAGTTGTATATTTTTGGGAAAAAAGTTGTATATATTTGGGAAAACAATTGATATTTTAGGGGAAAAAAATTCTATATTTTTGGGGAAAATTGTATTTAATGGGAAACAAATTATTTGATATTTTCAGGGGGAAAATTCTATATTTATGGAAAAAAGTCTATATTTTATGAGAAAAAAGTTTCATATTTTCAGGAAAAAATTCTATTTTTGGGCAAAAAATTTTATATTTTAGGGAAATAAATTCCCTATTTTGGGAGAAAAAAGTTGTAAATTTCTGGGAAAAAATTCAATGTTTTTGGGAAACAAATTGTATATTTTTATGGGAAATAATTCTATATTTTATGGGAAAAAGATGCTATAAAAAAATTCTATATTTTTGGAAAAAAAAATTCTATATTTTGGAGAAAACATTCTATAATTTTGGGGAATATATTCTATACTTTTGGGGAAAAAATTCGATATTTTAGGGAAAAAAATTATATATTTGGGGAAAAAAATTATATATTTGTGAAAAAATATTCTAAATTTAAAAAAAAAATTCAGTAGGCCTACTGTTATTTGAAAAAACAAATCCATAATTTTTTAGGAAAAATTTCTTATAGTAATATAACATTTCAGTAGTTCCTTAAACTTCCGTCAACAATTTTAATAATATTTCTATATATTTGGAAAAACATTATCAATATTCCTATAAGTTTTATTTTTTTTCAAAATATTCTCATGTAAATGACAAAATTCTTTCAGTTTACATGTTAGAAAAAAAATTCGTTATAGTTAGTTTCAACATTTTGAATAATACATTTCCATAATATTCTTAGATTTAAAAAAAAAATTCCTATATTTTCCTATATTAGGAATATAGATTTTTTTCCCACATTACAAAAAAATATTATTGGAATTTACATCCAACATGTATACACATCACATGTAACAGAAAATATATAAGAACTTTAACCTGAAAATATAGGAATACTATAAAAATTTTTTCAAAATATTATAAAAATGTTTTCCCAAAAACTTTTTAATGTTTTTCCAAATACGATGTAATAAAGAAATGTTTTGCAAATTATTTTTTCCAAAAAAAAAAATTGAGCTTACTTCCCAAATAGTAGCAAACAAATCTATGAATATACATATTATGATCCCTATGTATTTTTCTGATTATCTTAATGTTTCATTCAAAATCGTTTGTTAATGTATCAAGCGTAAAATACGCCTAAAGAAAGTATTTTCAAAATGTATTAGTTTATGAAGGGTAAGTAAAAAAAACTTAAGTTGGCAATTTAAGATGCTGCAAACGTCTGTTGCCACAGCAACGCCACATCAGTGCCAACTAAAAGGCTTTAACCCTAAGAAATTGACTTTATATCACCATTTAAAATGGAGGTAAACACGTGGGTTAATGTTAACTATACATAACCTTTTAGACGTCATAAACGAAATCATAGATCCAATGAAAATACGTCATAATTGCTTACACCTCCCCCCCTTAAACTGCTTCAAATATATATACAACACAGCATTAAGCTGTTACAAATGATGCAAAAGTAAAAAGAAACAGTCAATAGTCTCGTTTACTCGTATTTCAAATCACGTGACTTTTTTCAATAATATTATTTTCAACTGCTAAACAATCATGCATAATTTAAGCATGAAAATTACAATAGCTCAAATTTAACTTATTTCCCAAAATATCCCAACCATGTTTAGTTTATTGTTAGTGCCAATAATTTGTGGTACTGCATCGCCACCTAGAGCCAGTTTTATTTTCATCGATTGTAGTTGCCTTCCATGGGGTTTCCATTGGCTCTTAATTGCGAGCAAAAAGCAAACTGTATAGGTTAGGATTTAATTGTCTCACTTCTAAAACCCAAACCAACAGGCAATAAGTAAGGATCTCAACAGCAGACGAATCCTAACCTACAGTCTGCCCCTGAGAGCCAATGGAAGCCCCCATGCATGGTAACTACAAACGATAAAATAAAACTGATGCTAGGTGGCGGGCCCATGGCCAAAAATTATTGAAAAATACTAGCTAGATATTTATTAAAAAATAGTTTCCTAATGTTTAATTGAGCATCAAAAGTATAACCTCATCAGGCAGCATCCCATGATGCAATACATCACTTTCAGCCAATCAGCAAAATAAGTCGAGTGTATCCCTGAAGGCGCTGCCTCATGACGTCATTTATAGCTGCTCAACAGCAAAACTTCATTTTGTGTAGGCCTATACTTATGCTTTATTTTTTTTTCTTAAATAACATAGAATAGGCCTCTACGTTTATGAAATTCTGGGAATTGAATGCATGTGTTAATTACGTAATCAAGCCATGTAAATTAACGAATTGATTTGTCACTTTTTAATTATATATTTATAAAAACAATTACTTCAATGAATTACAAAAAATATTCCTACTGCAGCAGCTTGCTTCATTTAATATATTTAAAAAAATAACTGTTGAAGAGGTCCTATTGTATTATTTTATGAAGTCTTTTCATGTTGAAAAGATCGAGGCATGCATGCATAAGCTATTTAACTTTATATTAAAAAACAGAAAAGTATATATATTATATGCAATATAAATATACTTGTTTTTATATTAAACAGTGGTGCAATATATATACAGGCGCAAGAGGGCGTGTTTATTTTTAATTAACGTCAATGTGATGAACGGATGGCGCATTTTGTGCCCATGCGCATTAAGCACTGCAATTTTTTACATGTATATTATATATGAACGGGTGTTCTAATAATAAATGCTATATAAATGACAGCTTACATTTTTGAATATATAAAGATATATTTTGATTTCAGCTAGATCATTACGAATGGAAGTAAATTTAATATATACATGGGTACATCAAACTAAAAAAAAATCAGAATGTATAAAATGTGTATTAAAGTATTTAAACTATACGCTCATTAATATAATTAACTGATAACAGTGCAGATCACTATCGGTGATGATCGCGTCATGGCCGTAAATAATTTTTTTCGTAGGGTAGGCAGAGAACATCATTTACGCCCCATCCCAAAAAACAAAAGAACAGAAAAATTGAGAAAACTAAGTAATT
>JAQIXP010001176.1:0-19721 GCA_034700285.1 Proteroiulus fuscus | reverse complement strand
AGGCTTCGCATTGCCAACCAAATCCAGGTATTCGGATCATTTTATTTATTGATAGATATTGTCAAATGCAATCACAATTTTCATTTTAATTATAATTTTTCACGCTCTTTTTTTATTAAAACCAACTTGTTTCAAAGTGAGACTGTCCCTTTAATCTTACATGTACTTGGTGCAAGATCAGCAGTGTTAGAGCCGCAAAATAAATACTACAGTTGTTAAAGGGAACGTCCCACTTTGAAAGAAGGTGGTTGTAGGAGGAAGAGCATAAAAAATTACAAAATTCATGAAAATTGCAATTTCATTTGAGCCTACCACGATCACTAGATAACATGTCCTGAATAAAAGGATTTGGTTAAAAATGCAAAGCCCAAATAGGCACCATTTTAATGGCAGTATGTAGTGCCCTCTACTGGATAAAAGACATCGGCTCTCGAGCATCATGAAACACGTAGGCACGCTTGTACTAGAGGGCGCCACCAACCTTCAGGGTGCTGAAATCTAGGAAAAAATGGCGCATTGCATTATTTGACAAACGTCATAATTTCTTCAATATGGAAACTTTGCTGCAATTGGTATTGTCACAGCCATTCATATCCAGTAATTGTGAACAATTTAAATATCACTTGTTACAAGGTGAGAATTTCCATTTAAGCATGGGTACAATTCATTAAAAAGATAAGATATTAATTTTTTATTTTGGTCATGAAAAGTCAGATAAAACTGCATTAAATTCTTGTCAGGTATAGGCTATATATAGTCATGGTAGCCCATGCACGTACAGAATCATGTATCAGAATAATGAAAATTGTCCAGTATAGGCTAGTTATTGAATTAACTTGAATTAACACGAGGATATATACACAAACAAACATAACTTTTTTTCAAGTAACCCCAACTAACTAGTTCCAACTATATTAACAGGCAGACCATGATAATTTTTGCATTGTTGTTTCCATAGACTGTTGGCATGACTAGTCATTATAGGCCTAGTTGACATTTTCAGAAATTCGTATCAGTAGATTATAGGCGACTGTACGGTTATCTTAATACTGTATTAAGATACTTGTTTTTGAGATTATCGACCAATTAAGTTCTCAACTTGCCAGTGACTTTTTTTTCCGTTTTTTGACAATTAGAAAACCAGACAGGTAACATTGCACGTATAAAGCAGTTTATTGTTGCTTTTTTTTGGCATTCAGATCGTTTGGCCTGATAAGTTTTTGTCCTCGTTTTTTAAGACAAACCTTTGTCACAACCTAATTAGATTCTATTTTTATTGATTTAGTTTGGGCAGTGTTTTTTGTATACATGAGTTATGATGGCGTCAATTCAGAATATTGGTATATAATATAGTTACATGTATACACCAGTATGGCGTTTGTCAGAAAGTGGATAATATGGCGTTACTCAAAAGTGACAATTAAGCCTACCCAGAATATTATTTGCCTATATAGGCCTATACTTTAATTACTATGGTCAAATTCATATAAAATTTCACTCGTACAATTAGCAAAATTTAATAGAACTGCTAATTTTGTATGCGAATCCAGAGCAAATTGCTGAACGTCTTCTCTGATTCAGAATATTTTAAAAGATCCTGCTTACATAAACGCACCCTTATATAGCCTATATCACATGATTCAGGAATGAACCAAGTGCCCAATGTGGTCCCATGTTACCAAATTGTTTGAACTGTTGTTTCACAGCCAATAAAAAACCACATAAGTCCATTTTTGCTAAAAATGAGATATTAGCATAAAATTGTGTAGCTAAAGTACTGTTCTATCTGTAAATCAATGAAAAGTTGTGGTGAAATAGGAAAAAGTTGCTCATTTTGACCATGCACTGAAGATGAAAAATGCCAGAATCACTATATACGTGTAGACCTACAAAACTTTGGGTATTAAGTAGCCTACCCAAATTTGAATGTATGCTTAATGTGGACTCAAATTAATTAGATTCCATTCGAGGGCAATTAACCAAAATTCGAAGATCCCAAAGTGGAAGTTTCTTTCTTCAAAATTAGGCTCAGAATTTTAAAATAACTAATTTTTTATGCAAATCTCCATTAATTTTACTTGGACCAATCCAACTACACTTGGGCATTTTGTGGAATGACATGGCTTTTTTTTGAAAAATTTTTTCTGAAATTTGCCAAATAATTTTCTGGGTATTGCCATTTCTGAGTAACGCCATTTTCACTTTCATCCACTTTTTGATAAACTCCGTTTTGGTAAATGCCAGTTCAAACCTGGCCAATTCTTAACAATGCTCAGTCACCAGTGTACCCCAGTGGTAACACTGTGAAACAATTTTTGTATGCACTTCTTAGTAATATGGCCCCCTGAGAGTGGGTGCATTTAAGGTCACTGTGACTGCTTTTATTTCCCAAATTTAAAAACAAACCAAGAATGCTAAATAATGTTTAATTCTAGGAATGGGTGTAATTCTATAAATAATTTCTATAAAACTGGTCCCATGTGCAGGTGACTAAATTAGTTGTAGTAGGCCACTAGGCCTATGTACCATCCAAGTTTTGTACGACAATTTTAGCATATTTTGGCCCAAAAAAAATATACGTAAAAATCTAATTTCTGTTTTTTCTCCAAATCTAATATCACTACATCAACCTGTGTACAAAATGTCTGAAATCCCATTCGGTTCTTATTGTTGCGATGCCAACAAAAACTGTTTGCAAGTTTAGTAGCATGGCGGCGCCAAACATTAGCAACATCACAAGTGCGTCAAAATGGAAAGTTTATTATTTTTTTAAGTAAATAAGCATAAAAAACAAAATGGCTTCCTAAAAGAAACTCCCCAAAATAATTTACCCTAAACGTAAACAATTCAACAAGGAACTTTCCCATGCAGTATTTTCTTTTCACTCAACGCATTTCACACCGGATATTAGTTTTTCGTTTGATTTTCTTGAAAAAAAAAATCTCTTATTTGAGAGTCAATTTTCCTGGCTTTTGTCCTTCGGCCCAACCCCCAATGAAAGGGCACAGGTGATATTTTTTTCAAGAAAAACTGCCGGTAACCGTCAATTACCCCATGCCTGTCGATGGGACCAATTTTCCTGCAACATTTTCGTGGTTGTTTGTTGTAAAATACTACTCCACTTTTGTTGAAATACATCCATACCAAACATATCCCTGCCCCTAATTTCATCGTCCATCTTCCCTCCTGTTAGCACCTCAATTTACCCGTGACCCCTAGGCTCTCCCCCCCTCCCCCCATAAGTGCACCTGTCGTCTCGTGCTCTGCTAAACACGTGCTGTGTATATGACCCACCGCCATCAATTGAGCAAATCTCCCTTGCATGGACTAGTCCCCTTTTTCTGACCACACCACATTCCTCACCCAACCCTGCTGAACAATTTTTCGGTTGAACGTGCCCCGTGTGTATTTGGCTTGGCCCACCCACCTGTAGGCTTATATATACCTCTACCCAGTGCGTGCTATAATGGAGCGTTCAAGTATTATGTAACACCCAGGTAATAACACTGGGGACGGGGGGGGGGCGGTTGTAGAAAAGAAATTTGCCAACAATCAAACGAAAACAGTTCAATTCAATGTCAGAATTTACAGACAAGTAATTGTCTAAATTTGCAAACAAAATTGTCCAAATTGCAGATAAAAATGTCCAAATTTGCAGATAAAAATGTCCAAATTTGCTGATAAAATTGTCCTAATTTGCAGATAAAAATGTCTAAATTCGCAGAGAAAAACGTCCAAATTTGCAGACAAAATTGTCAAAACTTGCAGAAAACTTGTCCAAATTTGCAGAGAAATTTCTTAAAATTTATAGCAGGGTGGGTAAAATTACAAAATGTACCAATGGCGACATAGACCTACTGTCAAAATCAGTACTGGTTAAATGTAATGACAAAATTTCCAAAATCTCACACATTGTCAAAATTTACAGGTAAATTTGTCAAAATCTGAGAAAAATTGTCAAAATCTCAGATAAATTTCCAAAATTTTAATGACAAAATCAATTTTTTTTCCAGAAATAGTGGGGGATGCTGCACCACCTATACCGGTATACCCCCCTTAGTTTCGTCCCTGGACTACCTTTTTTTGCACCTCCTCCTCCTCCTCCCCCTCTTACAACTACGTTACGTAATAATTGAACGCACCTTTAATCCATGGCTAATGAGACGCGCCACCTGGATTCTCCCTATTTGGACCGGATGCATTTTGACCCGGGTCAAATTTGGATTTCTTTCTTTGCATTTCATGAAATTATTTTTTTTCTCTTGAATTCTCGATCTCTCCGTCTTTTTTTAATGTTTTTTTTTCGACTTGTTTGGCCACCCACAAAGTAAATGATGGCTTCACTATATCCATCCGCGCTGGTGTCTTCAACAATTTGTTATTCCGCCTACTTTGTATACATACCAAAGCGAAATGGTTTTGCCAACACTTTTTTCGACAATTTTTGTTTTCACGTGTGCCCCTTTTGAATTAATTTGTTTGACCCTGGATGGGGTTAGGGGATGATACCCTTGGTGCGTTAGATATTAGATCAGCCAGTTCGATCACTGTGCCTATGTTTAGAAAAAAATCTATACTGATCATGCATAGGCCTCTGCGATCAGGTTTTTTTGCTTTGAAAAATGCTGCAAAATGAAGAACAAAAATTCTGGAATTCTAGCAACAAAATCCTCATTTTGTTAAAAAAATTCCCAAAATCAAGGGGTGTAGAATGGTTGAGAATTTTTGTTATTTCACGAAATCTTCCTTTGATGATATATTTCAGCCAATCATAGTCTACAGAAAGAAGTTTTAACGATGTCATACCCTGGGTGGATTGCTCAAGTCTGGAATAGTGATTTAAGCTGGGAATAAACTTCAAAATTATATGTTAATTTGTAGTTTATTCCCAGCCTAAATCACTATTTCAGACTTGAGCAATTTACCCCCTGTCACTTTTTATATATATTCACAAAATTAAGGTAGATTGTATTTAACGAACTTATTGTTTTTTTGTAGTTTTAAATGAGACTTGGTGAAATAAGTCAAAGAATTCCCAATGCTATTAGATATAAGGAATTACCCGCAGGAAATCCACAGAAGGTATATAGGGAAAAATAGGCAGTATTTGGGTTTGGTCATACGTCTCTAGTGCATGATTTGTTTACAGACTTTCAATTTTTTGCAACCTCAGGTATATAGGACTGACATTATCCCAATATGAATTTAACAAAATTGACAGAATTTCCAAAATTGAATCCTTGAAGAATCTCTTACCATTAATATCACTTTTGTTGGTCACTGTACCATAGCAATAGTTTTACATCCTGCTGCTAGGGTACATGTAGTTATGCTTTTACTGATGTCTTCTATTGTATAGGATGAAGTTTTTACAAAACTGGGACTTAAATTTTTACTTATATAGCCTATCAAGTGGCATGCATATGTCGGTTGCTATAATAAATATGCCTAAAGAGTACATTGTAATTCCTCCAGGGTTGTAGGCCTGTAATCGTTGCAATTTGCTAATTATAGCTCATTATTTACTAATTATTGCATGGTTTGGATTCATGATAATACAAGTTACAGAAGCTGGCTCATGAACTTTTAGAGTGTATGCCTAATTTCTCTATATATGATCAGCTCCTTTTCAAAGCCTCTGAAGAGTATAACGACCAAAAGATAAACTGGAGAATTCAAAATAGATCTATCAGAAAGAAAAGGTCTGATTTCGATTAATTATGTCAGCAATATTACGCCAGAATGATCATCATGATTGTTGGATAATCATGGAAGAGCAACTAAGCCACATGCAGTTATAAATAATAAGCTGACTGCTCCCTTTCCATGCAGTTCATTCTTTTGTTGAATAAGAGGAATCTGAAGTGGCTTCACTAATAGCACAGGGAAGACAAGAGTGCAGTTACTTTTTCACGTTTCCATCACTGGTACTTACTTTCTTAGTCCTATCTTTTCACATTTTTCACATCCGAACTCCAAAATCCAAAAAAAAATTTATCGCATTTTTCACTTTGTTTTTTTACAACTTCGAGCTTGATGTATAACACTTGGCAACTATAAGCTTATCTTTTTCGGCTTGATCTGATAATTTTCTTAGCATGTACCTTTTTCTGCTCGTATTTTAAAGGAATTTTGTAAATCTTTTGCACATTCTCCCCAAATCATTTATCTGGTTTTTTTAAATTATCGACATTTTTTTTAATATTTTCACATTTTTCAATTTCTCACGTTTGCCAAATAGACACGTACGGTGCTTGTCTCATTAAGAAAGTACAGTTGTAATAAGTGCCAAAATCTGTGGATTCCATACTGTTTTACTATGCTCCCAGAATTTTTTGAAGAATTTCTTCATTAAGGAAAACAAAATGGCGTCGGCTAGTTCTATTGAAAATGTTATAAAAATATGTTTGGATTTATAAGCCTAGTATCGGAGGTAGTTTGTGGTTTTGTCATTGTCCAGGTCGTCCATCCACCTCAGAAAAATAGAATTTGTGGGAAGGGCCAAGGCGACCAGCAGTTTTGTTTGACTTTTTAGGCGCCGACTGGCGGGGTCATAAGCTTTCAAAATGTTCCCAAACATTTGACTTCAATGTTTCTCGATCGCCCTGCCTGCTACAAAATGCAGTTCAAGAACTGGTTCGGGACTGTTTTATAATCTTTTAACCATACAAATCTTTCCTGATTTTGTCAGGAAACCCCTCGTGAGAATGGGGGAGTAGGGCTATATTATTATGTGCACTGTCTTCTCTCTATTTTTGGCATTTCAGGGTGCCCACCACCACACCCCGAATTTCCTCAGGTAATATCGGACCAGGAAATTATAGCTTTCTCTGTAAATGGTTTTGGGCAGAATAATTTGTAGTTGTCCAAAATGTGATGTAAAGTTTTGAGGTTTTTTTTCTGAATTTCTTGTTTGTACATGTGCAAGAGTTAATGCCGTTTTTATGGGAGACTGGGGGTGACGTGGGAGGTGGGGAGCCCCCTCCACCCCAGCGGCTTGTTGCAAAGTTGTCCCGTTTGTCCCCATTATCTTCGATTTTTTGCAATGTTTTGTATGCATGCATGGATTCAAAAGAAGAGATGGATTCAGTAGAGATTTTTTTTAGAAATTATCTCATTTACTGAAACATTGTTTTCGTATTGCCTAATTTTTAGTGAAATTGTGACATTTCTATAGGGATTCACTTGCCATTTACAAATAACTTTCCCTGCAAATGAGATTCTGTTCTTCAATGTTCCTATAATCTGGCAACACAGAATCATGCATCTTATAATATGTTGGATTGTACGGTTGCAGTTAGATACATGTACTAATGCAGAAAAATATTCCAAGATAAGTTGAGTAAATTTTTTTGTTAAGAAAAAAATTTTCATTTTTTTTATAGAGCCATAGTTATTTTTTCTTTGTGTTTTTCAATAATTCTGTGTATTAGAAGGGTCCTCAAATTAAAAAAAATCTGACTTTAAATCCCTGTCTTTATGGGCATTTTCTCTATTATTTCATAGAAAATTGAATTAGTTACTCTTAATAATGATGATATTATTGAAAGGTTATTGTAATGTTCTATAATGTAGTTGATTTATTCACTTTTTCTTTCAAAATCTGTCAACTCAGGAATTCTTGCACAGAAAATAGAAAATGAGTTTCGAAGTCAATAAAAAAATGGGTTGATTCATTAATTGTATTTCACAAAATTAAAAAAAAACTTTAGAATTTTCTCAGTTTCTTTAAAAGCATTCCATAATAGGCCCCTACTTATTATATGTCAGTGGTCCCATCTTGCTACAACAGGCAAACTTTTTAATGAAATTTATTAACACATAGTTACAAATGCATAGTTGAATTGCAGATACCGTATAGTGTCAGTTGCATGCTGGTAGCAGATTACAGTAATCGCAGTGGGATTTGAACCCGTAGATCGGGTCAGTTTTCTCAAGTTGTTATATTCCGAATGAATGGCCATACTGAATTTCGCTTTCTTTGTAATAAAAACATGTGCTTTGTGTTTTAGATTGCACAGACAAAACTCTTCCGACGATAAAAAATGCACTGGAAACCTTTAGTCAGATTTCAAATTGATTCCTCTGAGATTTCTTAACAGTTTTGCAATAAAAACTAGATAAAATTACAAAAATAATGAATTGAGGACATACTATCTCAAACATAAACAGTGAACTGGACCAATTAGAAATCCGAGAATAACGCCGATTTTGGTTCAGTTTCCAGTTTTCTCTTTCGTTGAACACGCTATACCACTATTGATTTTTCTTCAAAATATTCTCATGTTTGCTTGGCTGCAAAATCAATAACTGAATGTTTTTAGAGCTATCCAATTTGTTAAAAGTCAAGTGTACCGTATTTAAAATAAATAGCACAGATTAAAAGAAAAATTCCGAAATGATCAATCATCAGATGCATTCACACGGATATTTTGATCAAGATCTGGAACATTTGGATTTCTGTGTGAATGGGGCATAACAATTTTACCGTAATTTACAATATATCTAATGCATTTTTCTAAAGTTGAATTATTTCCTTGTAGCCTAATTGTCAATGGAATCTTGGATATATAGTCTTTTTGCACGACTTTTTCATGAAATGATTATTTTAAAAGTAGCCCAGCCCTTGTAGTGTCCTGCAAAAATATCATGTCGACTGATATTACCGGGGCTACTTTTAAAATAATCGCATAGACCCTGTCTAAAAATACTTTGGATGGATTTTAGTAACAGTTCCTTTACCTTAGTTTCTCTCTCCTGCTGTTCAATCAACATCAGTTGAAAATGTTCCAGACACTTCACTTGGCATTGCACTCCTATTATCCATGGCTGCTGAGCGTTATTATGGGCCTTGACAAGAGTCCCAGAAACAACGGTAAATAGAATGTAAACGGCGAGAATTTCGGCGTACCGGTACCGCCGCCTGAGCCTCAGCCTCCAACGGTAACATGTCCCTCGCTCTTCGCTGCCCATTTTCTGGCCGGAGAAACAGCTGACCACCGAGGCCCTTACCATTGACAACGACGAGGGTGATGGACACTGGTTACTTGGTGTTGTTCTTGCGCGGAATGTGATACCCTCAAGTAGCATCGATTAGACGCATTTCTGTGCGTTGCTGCTCGAGTCACAAGACTGAATGGAATGCTTTCGAACGTGTTGGTGACACGGGTATTCCCTTCTCTCTCTTTCTCTCTTCAGGAGAAGGCATGCAACCTGTTTGTTAAAAGGCTCAACGTAATAAACTACTGCTAACATCTATAGCACCCGCCAGCCGCATAATAACACCTTGGGGCGGGAAGAAACAACAGCCCCCATGACACGGGAAAGGGGGAGAGGCTCAGGGTGGTAAGGGTGGTATGCGCTGGGCCGCTGCCTACGCATAGTTTGGGGTGGAACGGACCTGCTTCGGACATTGGTTGGACTGCCTAAGATAAAAAAATATCAGAAAAAGAACCGAGGAAAGTGCGGATGGCGCTTTTGATCAATTATGTCCTAATTAAGCCTGGTTTTTAACACCTCGTGTGGCTTGTTGGACAAGCGGTGCAAAGTGCATGTAGTTTGGCATCGGGAGTATTTTTTGATGACTAATTATAATGGGGACGAATTTCTGTTGGAATGGAATTCTTTGGGAAAGTTTGTGTCCGATTGGCCTGATCTGATGGACGATGGCTGATAGGCCTACCGGTATGTCTCTTTTTTCTGGTTTTTGGCTTGGTAACAGCGGCTTGTCCCTGCTTGTCTTGATGAAGAATGTAATGGACGTGTTTCAATTCTGATGCTTTCTGGTTTGTGTGCATGCATGCGAGCGAATAAATGTTATTCAAGGAAAAGTCACACTTTGAAAGAAGTGGGTTGTGGGAGGAAGAACAGGAAAAATTAGGAAAGGCATTGAAATTGGATTTAAGCCTACCAATCAATGAAAAAATATCATGAATACATGGATTTGGATGAAGCCCTCTACTGGATAAATGGCATCACTGCTCTCATGAAACACGTACACATGCTTGATAGAATCCACCTATCTATTCCGTTTATATGGACAATTTGCTCATGAATTCATGATTTAGAATATTGATAATGCATGATAATAAATTTGCATATGAAATGCATGTAAAGAAATGAAGATTAAGAACTTGATGAATAGGCTTCATCTTGATCAACTGATGCGTTTTGGGACTGTTGTTTCCGGAAGTTTCTTGGTAATGCAAATGGTAATTACAGAAACAGAATGGATTTCAAAAGGACTTTGAATTTTTTTTCTTCCCGATTTGCTGAGATTTTAAAGCTGTTTTATGATGTGTATTTATTTTCACTAGGAAATTTCCTGTAAATTTCCCTAATCTTTCGCTGCAACTATTTTTGGCTGGTTTTTTTGATGTTATGGCAGCTGTGATTGCACACTACTAGATTACATGTCATGTACTGTATATATTTCGTATGAATTTGATTTGTTTTCTTTTCACCAATAGGAAAATCAATGGCATTTTAATCTCAGTGAGAAAACAATTAACATTGATAAAATTGCGTGGAATAATATCAGGAATGCATGTTATACTTTATTCAGAAAGCTGATCCTATAGTTTCTAATGAGCATAAATGAATCTTTGCGATTCTTGATGTGAATTGGTTGCTTTCCAGTTTATTCTTATCCTGTGTTGAAAAGATAATAATTCTTTAGTACTAGTATATCCTGATTATATATTCAAACTTTCCAATTTTTTTTGTCTTAATTTTTTTGAAGAATGACAATTATTGTTTACTTCATCAATGAATCAACAACAAAATAGCCCCCCCAAAACTAAAGGCTAGTTTATGGCATGTGTAATAACTTCATTATGATCCATTTTAATTATGTGAAGTTTTCATATACCTTTACATTTTGTTAATGGAGCGTAATTTGGGTGTACATCAGAAAACACAAAAGGGCAGGGGGGTCAAATGGATGGTCACGCATTTTCTAACAACTTCATGATGCTAGTTTTTTTTCTCCCTTTACCATTTGTGTGTGGTAACTATTTTAAATTTTTTTTTATTTTTATTGTCACTCTTCTCAAATTCAGCTCTTGTCCTGCTGGGTTGTTGCAGTGTACCTCCTGGGCTACCCTGTAGACAACAATAAAACACTGCAAATGGACACTGGTCATTGTTTGTTGTTCTAGCAAATGGACCGGCTGTAGAAAATGCTAAAGTATAGCTTTTTTATGTAAGGGGAAATTCATGGCTCTTGTCTCACTCAGATTTTTTTCCCTTGGAAAATGAGAAATGGTGGCTAATGGGATTCTGATGGATGGGCGTGGCATGGGTGAGGGGGCTCAACAGAAAGATTGTTAAAAAGTAAAATGTAATTTGAACCAAGAATCCAATGGATATTTGTCTGTGATGACAACAAAGTTTCGGAGTTTCTGTACCAATCAATTTTAGGGGGTCAATTTTACATTTTTTTTTAAAAAAATGTTGAATTCACCTCATGAGAATTCTGATTGGTTACGTTTCTATTCACCTTTAGTTTTATTGAATAGGATAGACACGTATAGTATACACATATGATTTTTTGTTAAGTTGGCTTAAGTGTTTTCATTTACACATTTAAATTGCTATACTAACCTTAGACCACATGCTTCAAATAAATATTTTGCTAACAAGTTTGATGTATTAATTAGATAGATAGTGCGAATCGATAAAAATGTTTTTATTGAGAATGAATTGACGTGAAATAGTTCCACTATAATGTGCTAGACTATCCATGGACATAAGCAAAATTCTACATTGCTGAAATGCATCAATGAATTGGTAATTTGGACTCGACCATGTTCAAAATAAGAAAGAACTGCAAAGGAACCGATTCATAAGCCTAGTTACTTCTGCATGAGTTGGCATGCGTGAATAGACACGTATGAGATCTGTCTAGACTGTTTTCATTGCTGAAGTAACAACTAAATTCAGACATTTTAGATCTCATTAAGTCCATTTTATATTATACAGCTCACTTTATTTTGATTGAGGTAATTCCTCAATTGAGGCAGAAATAACACGCCATACACTAACTGCGCATGCGCCATGTGCAGGCATGACATGATTCACGTGCTAATGTTTCTACAATTCCATTTTCCTTGTAAGTGCAAATTCAGTTGAAAATTTAAAATTTCCCTAAAAAAATAATAAAACTATGGAAATTGGCTACTTCTTATAGGTATCAATATGAATGGCACTTAATAAGCAGGTATTTATAACATTATTCGTACTCAAATTCGCCTCAATCTAGTTCTAAAATATAGACAAAATATTTCAAAATTTTTAGGTGTTCTTTTGCTCAAAAGTATTTTAAAAGCTGGTCAAAACAGCCTGGAAACTTGATGCTATACTTGTTGTATGTAAGTAGTGTTTAGCAACAAATTTTTAATTTTAAATCGGATTATGGTTTTACAAATGCAATATTCTTCCAAGATTTAAGACGTAGGCCTATGTTATGGCACAGGCTCAGTGTGTCATAGATTTACAATGCAATGTCGTCATTTTGGCGTCTTCCTTGATAATAATTCAAATGTAAGGTGGCTGTTACCCCCAAAAGTAATCTGGTTTTCAAGGCGGCGGCTTGAATTTTATGTAATCAGTCATCGTGGGGGACTTTAGACTGGATATATATAAAAATTTAAAACCACTTCTCCACCCCTTCGAACTTTTTCGAAATTAATTTATGTGCATAGCCTCTTAAAAATCTCGCAGCATTTTTGGTCACGCTATTTGTAATTATATTTATGAGATGACTTCTCCGTGCTATGGCAATTAATTCTGCTCGTAGTCTAATGCTTCTCATTTATTGTGTAGATCTGGTTTTCATTTCGGCTAAAATGAGTTTTTAACGTGTGTCACAATGGACACATGCAAATCTTGCCCGAATTCCTTTTCAGCTGAGTTTAATCAATTTTTCATGGCAGCTAGGCATGGCTAAAAGTTTGCAGGAAAAGCCTGCATATATAGATGTAGAAAAAGACAGATTTTTGGACCTTTGCAGGATATTTCAATTAATTTAAACTTTTGGTTCCTGCATGGGACCATATATTTTCTTTTTGAAATAGCAAAAATTTATGTTGAAAATCTGAAAAGTATAATCACATAAGGTCATTGAACCTCTGGCGACAAATTAAGTTACTAAAATAAACCACCTGATATTCCTACAGGCAATGAGCAAATTCTAATATGAAAATTGACGTTCTGCAATGACCCTTGGTGAACCAAAATGACTACCATTTTATGTTGAATTTCATTGGCTATGTCGCGGCAGAGATTATAGAACACCCTGGTCGCAGCAGCAGATTTTGTATTATTTACTCAATGTGTCGGCAGAGGTCGCCGTTTTTGTACCCATCATAAGGTATGCTAGACAATGGTCATATCACAACAAGTTGTTTCAGAGAATGGTTTTATTTGATTTTGATGAAATCTTGAGCTATAACATAGTCAGGGTGTTTGCTTGACCATCTAGTAGCACTAATATCCACATATGTATAGGAGTAATTTAATTTTTAGGAAAAATAGCCAGGGTTGATTGATTTTAGGAAGTGCAATTTAGTCCGTTGAGACTTATAGTCGGTTCCAATAATTTTGGACCCTGGCTGCATAGGAAATACATGGGGACCAAGTTCCGAAGTTATTGGAACCGACTATAAACTTCATCCTTCTGAAAGGGACACAACTTCTGTATTCATCTTGAAAGTTAATATTGATGGCTTAGATCACAAGTAGCGAATGAGCCATGTTATCACAATGGCTCATTCGCTACTTGTGCTCTAACCCATCGATATGTAGCATTTTTTCTTTGAAGTTTTCGAGAGTGTAATCAGGCCTGAGTGTAATTGGACAGATTATATAAAGTATATAATGGTGTATATATATATAATATAGCCTATAGAACAAAGTGTGAAATATGGCCAGTGCAGAAACCAGTCCAGAGAGTGAAAAGACTAAAAAATATACAGTAAGGGTGAAAAATCGCAATGGTGCCAACATTCCCAAATCAAAGGATGATACTACGAGCTCAGAGAGCGGCAATGAACGTGAAAGACAAACGAAATCTAAAAGTCGCATTCGGAAGTTAGCACGACCCCGACGTCCCTATCGGATCAGAGAGTTTTCTGTGGGTTCAAATTTCTTTAGATGTTAACTTATGCTAATGTACTCCTCGCACCACTTGCGCCCGTTACTAATGCCACACGTTTTAGAAAAGCAAGAAACCAAGACCCGTGCAGAGAAAATCTGAATATGAAGTTGACCATACGACACCAATCCAAAAGCAGTATCCACGGGGACCAGAGGTGTGTGTGTAAAACTACTTAGTTAAGGGAATAGTTAAGTCTATACTGCAACTGTAACCTCGAAAGCACTGCAACGTATTAGGTTCGCACACGCCTTAGGCACGCGGGATATCCCGAGCTAACAGATAAGCGATTTCGTCAGTGGGCTACTGAGAATTTGGAAGCTGAAATCGACCTGCAAAGGGCATACGTTGGAATGCCTACATCCTCGTACTCCGACGTTGATAGCGATTATGATAAATCTGCAGTTCGCACTAGGGAAAAGCTTACACCAGTTGTGCGAGACGACGTAAAGATTGCAGAGGAACAGCCCGCGGAGGAATTGGAGCTTTCCGACAGCGACACCATAGAAGAAAAAGAAGAAGTAGAAGAAGAAAGCGATTTTGAAATGGTTAATAATGGGGACCAGGATATCAGTTATTACGTTAAACCAAGCCTGATAGCCCAGCAGGAGAAGACGTGGAATGTGCAGTCTTTGCTCCAACCTGACGGTGAATATCCGGAGAACTTAGTGGCATTGGTCGTAGAACAGCAGTCGTCCGAGATGGATTCCCTGCAGGACGAAAGTGTGGCCTCGCTTCCACAGGAATTGCCAGAGTCCCCTCGTTTGACGAGTAGTCCTCCAAGTTACGGAGCCACCGAGGTCTGTAATATAAAGAGCAATTTCTGTTTTATAGGCTGAGGCCTTTTGTGACCCTTCCACTTCTTTTTGAAGTAGGAAATCAAAATTATTATTATTAGGTGCAGATATTGCCAGGTGGTGCGATTTTCCAAAAGGAATCGAACGACATCTCGTTAGGCGTCCAACCACTCTCGAGAAGCGAAGACCAGACTCATTTTGATCCCATGCGCCGATTCCTGTCCAGCGAGGAAAGGGATTCGCCCCTCATCGACATACAAGTCCGCGTGAACGGACAGGACTTCCGGACCCACCGACTGCTGCTAGTAACCTACAGTCGCTACTTTCAGGAGCTGAACGACGAAGGACGGTTGCAGCCGCACTGCATCGTGGTTATGGATTTTATCTCGCCTGATGGGTTTGCTCGAATTCTCCACTGGATCAACACTGCCAAGCTCGAGCTGAGCGTGGAAAGTGTCGAAGGAGTCCTCAAAGTCGCCAAAATCTTGGGCATCAAACAGGTCGTGGACAAGTGTCAGCTGTACATCAAAGCAATGTCCGAGTGGAAGAATGAGGACTGTAGTCTAAGGCCGGGCACTCTGGCCGAGAATTACACGGCCGCGGGAAGCAGCTTTCCAGCGATCGTGCAGAATAAGTTTCACCTGGACCTTTCTGTTGATCAGCTATGCTCGTTGTTGTCACGGGACGATTTGCCGATCAAAAGCGAGACGGAAGTATACGTTGCCGCTTGCAACTGGCTACTGTATGCCTACGAGTCCCGCCAAGTACACGAGTACCAGGTCATGCAATGCGTGAGGTTCAAACTGATGACCCCGTTCGAATTGCGGGATCTCCTGCTCCAGTCTCCAAATCCGCTGGCGCTGAAAGGCCACGTGGCCTTCATGTTCTGCCATGCGCTGCTGTACCAGCTGTTGAAGGCTATGGGTCTACAGGATCAGAGACTGGGGCCGGCGCCTTCGCCAAGGACGTTTTTAGAACGTGGCGGTCCTGTAGTCCGTCATTCGGCCAATGACAAGACTGTTAGTAATGGCCTGAATATTTCCTCCCTTGAAATTGTTGATCCGGCCTTGGTAACTAGGCCGGTCAGTAGAAATCATTTCATACTTTTGCCAGCAAATCAACTCCGACTGGATGACACTGGAGAAAAAAACAGTGCATTGGACCAAGGTAGGCGGGAAGCTCCGATAAATGCACTGAAACGGACACCCCGTAAGCGAAAGTTGAGCAGAAAGTCAGCAGCAATTAGAATCCAGTCGAATTACCGAGGATATCTAGCACGGAAGCGAATGAGCGAAATGGATGCTGCAGCGCTGACCATTCAAAGGAATTTCCGTGGATACTTAGTCCGGAAGGAGCTTGTGAAGCAAGAGAGGGCGGCTTCTGCTATCCAGAGAGGATACAGGAAATACGTGGACCACAAGAAGTACAATCTACTGACAGCTGCTGCTTCATATTCTCCAGCACGAAGATCCTGCAAGAGTGAGCGCACCAACAAGTTAGATGCTGGGCCTAAAAGGCCGGTTTTCCAGCTGCCACCAGATCCCGCTTTCGTGTGTTTCGGAGGAATAACATCGTCTTCGGATGCAGATCTTACTGAAATCGGTAAGCGCTGTCTGGCAAAATCTGTGCCCAAGAGTTGGCGGAAATTCTGTTTTCACATTTTTTCATTCAAAAAAATTATACTCAGCATCTCGGATCTACGCTTTTGACATCGAAAGCGACGAATGGAGAATCTGCGGAGCCTTGCCAGAACCCAGAGCCGATGCAGCGGTCAGTCTGTTGGGGAATTCGGCCATTCTTACAGGCGGCTACAACCCCGGCGATCCGCTGGCCAGCAGCTGCTCTACGGTTTGGAAGCTGGACATTGTAACGGGAAGCTGGGAAGCGCTGCCCAACATGCCGACTGCCAGACGATTGCACGGGCAGGTCATTGCCGACGGAAGGATATACGTGATCGGGGGATGTGGCGACGGCAGCCATCCTCTCGACTCCGTGGAATTCTACACTCCGAAGGAGAGGCAGTGGACGAGGGCGGAATTCCTGGCCGTGCCTCGGTTCGCCGCTGCCGTGGCCTATCACTGTGGAAAGATTTGGGTGTGCGGCGGCATCACTCACGTTGGCGAGGGTGAGACGAGGAAGATCACGGATCAGGTGGACGTTTACGATCCTAGTCAGAAAAAGTAATGCGATTATTTGAATCAGATCTTGCGAGTTTTCCGGAGTTAAAAATGTTGAACCTGTGCGTTTAGATGGTCGATGGAAAAATCCTTGCCGTCACCACGTGCCTTCTGTGATCTGGTCAGCGTGGACGATTCCATGCTGCTGGTCGTCGGAGGAGTCGAAGCTGGCTCGCACAGCGGAGAAATCTACGTCACTTCCACCATCTTGACCTTTGATCTTGAGGAGGGCAGATGGAGGTACCTGATGAATTTACCGGGTAACCGGTACAAAGCTAAAGTTGTCAGCAGAGGTAAAAAGGCTCTCGAAAGAAATTCTACTGGTTTAGAAAATCTCATAATACGGGCACTTACAAATTTTTAGATCCATATTGGTTCGTGGTCGGTGGTGAAAGTAGCATTTCTGGCCCTTCTCTGTCCACCGTAGAGTGTTTCGACACGCACGACCAGAGGTGGGTGGCAATTCCACACCTCCCGGTGCCACTTCAAGGGACCTGCTGCATAGCCGTGGAATGAGAACTAAATAATTTGCAAAATATTTTAATCTGAAATTAGTACTAATTTTTTAGAGTTAGTAAATTCATCTTCTGAAATAATTGCAGCTTCCAAATTTGCAATTTTCAGGAAAAGTTTTGTCACTCGGACTGAGTTTGCCTAATAAATTGTTATGGTGATTTTAGTCTGGGCTACTATAATCTGGCATATTTTCACTTTTTGGCAATTACTGCTAACTATATCAGGATTTATGGCTTGAAATGCAAAAGCAAAATAATAATAATAGAAAAAAAAGTTATTTGAAAAAAAAAATGTCCGGTAATTTATGAACCCTCCTTTCCCATGCTGCTGTTGTGTAGCCTTCAGCATAGGCTGTACTTTTAAAAATGGATTCTGGTACGGAATTGAGAGGTTTGCCTTTTATTTTATTTTCTTATTTGTCCCATTTTAAATTGTTCTCCTTAAAAGCTGTGGCGAAAATGGGGTTTTTAACCCTTTTTCTTAAGACAAGCGATATAACTGATTCCAGGCATAGCTGAAAACAATGTGATATCAAATTCACATATGGAAAGCAATTCGAATATAATTGGTCCTGTCTTACCACCTGGATTCCTCACACGTCTTGGTAATAGTAACTCCGTAGAATTATTAAGCTCTAGTTCAAGTTCCAGCGATGGTTCAGACAGAGATGATGCTCCTGAGGTCAAAGCTGAACCATCGGAGGAGTTAGAGAGCCCAATCGACACGTATGGCCCAGCGTTACCCCCAGGATTCTCCAGAAAGCCAGTGATCGGGGCTGCCTTGCCTCCTGGAATGACTAAAGCCTGTTTCGGAAAAAAAATAAAAAGGGATTCGCTGCAGGATAGCGATCCAGGCGAAATCATCGGGCCCTTACCACCTTCTGCTAACCAGATCTCAAATGGAGATGTGTTTGACGACTTTGAACGACGAGCTTCGAGAATGAAACAGAAATTAACTACAGGCGTAAGCTTATACATATACATAATTATTCTATGGGTTTACGGAATAGAATTCTAATTTTGCCGCATTTGTAATGACACGCTCCACTAGCTTGATGAAGACCTGAAGCGGGAGGAATGGATGACGGTGCTACCGCCTGAATTGCAGAAAAATTTCGGACTTGGGCCAAGATCCTTTCTCAGGAAAACGCCCAGGGCTACGGGTGACCGGTCCGGTTGGACCGATACCCCATCACAGAGGATGGAGAAGGAGCAGGTAGCGCGGTTTTCTTACGCCGGTGCAGTTGTACATGTACCATTCGTGTCGATTTTTTTCTGGTTTTCTTGGTTCATCAGCAGTCTGTCGACGACGATAGGGAGGAACCTTCTGGTAGTAAAGATGAGTTAATCGATCCGATTCAAATTGAATACGATGAGAAAATGAGTAGAAGAGCGGAAGAGCTTAATGTAAGTGGACGTTTCGTGCATTTCAATCGTGGCAAACCGTTTCTCACCTGTTGTATTATCCTCTCGTTTACTCCGAGCGTAGAAATCTGGCAAGAGAGCCAAGTCGTTGATGGAAATCCATCAGAAGAACCTTAAAAAGAAAAAGGTGATTGAATAACTTGTGCATTTTGAAAGGGGGCTTTTGGCAAGTGCGTCAATTCCGTACATTGTGGCATTTTTAGAAAGAGGAACAGAATAAAATAAAGGAGAGGAAACCTTTTGACAGAGACGAGGATCTTAAAGTGAATTTGATCGACGATGCCAAGCGGAAAGCACTCGTCAAACAGTCGTTGCAGTTAAATGACAAATTCTCACATGGCAAGGGACAATTTCTGTAAATATCTCATTTTAATCTTTCTTAGTGATGATACATAAATATATTACGTGCCTCATCTGTTCTTGTTTATAAGTCTCAGAATTATCAGATTACTGAAATGTAATCCATGGCTTTTGCTAGCGCGAGGCTAACTGTTCAATTCCTGCTGTCCAGACATTAGGGTTTCAGTTTTCATGGTTTTTCGTAAAATATTGAGTTTCTGTCTCTGAAAAATCTCACATCTTACCTTGGCCTCCTTCGGGCTTTGAACTCAGTGGCGGATCCAAGGGAGGGGGGGGGGCCAGGGGGGCCCAG
>JAQIXP010001175.1:0-19737 GCA_034700285.1 Proteroiulus fuscus | reverse complement strand
CCATGTACAGTCCATTGAAATGATACAACGTAGAGCTGTTAGATTTGTTAAAGGTAATTACCAAAGGACCGATAGTGTGACCTAGATGCTACATTCTCTAAATTGGGAAACATTGTGTCCTCGAAGGGATACTGAATTAAATTGAATATTTATATTTAAAAGCATGTTGCATGAGAAGATAGTTTTCCTTTAAAGCTGCAATTAAAAGATAAATACACAGCCTAAGATGATTATTTTTTCTTTATAATGTTCGAAACTTTCAACATATATAGCTCAACTATCTAATTGGAAATCATATAATCTCTTTTTCTTTTAATGGCGATCCACAATTCCATTTTGTTTTCCATTTCTGGAGTCACAGTAGTGTACATTTTTAGTTAAAACATTATGGCAATCTAGCCCATTATAGAAAAGCTAAGAACTATTCAGCCAACCGTTTTGTGAAAAATAATAATAATAATTTTTGAAAAGTCACCCTAATTACCAATCATGTTTATTCCTTCGTTTTAATATACAATGACAATAATATATTAAAATAATTATATGCCTGCAACTAATAATAAGTAATACTCGTAGCATTTAAATAAACAAGCATGCATTAAGTAAAATTAAAATCAAATAAAATTTAATAAATGCGCTTGGAGAATGCAAAATGTTAATTTATGCTAAGTTGAAAATTTAAATTATACATAATTTGGGTCTGAAATTCACTCCAAAACATGAAGAAAAAAAATAGTAAAAAAATTACTTGGAAATAATAATTTAAAGAGAAGAAAACATGAACTAAATATCTATATAAGAATATTTGCAAATTCATTGAATGGAAAGCAATATTGCTAATACATCCTCAAAAAATAAGTAGACTTATAATATAAATCTACGAGCTGCATCACTTCCTGGACTTATAAATCATCATTCTACTTGGACTACTGCTTTAAATTCTTGGAATACAGAGTTAAAATTCGTGTTTTTTCATCCGAGCACAATCATTTATGGTTCAAGATAAGTTATGGCACAATATCAAAGTTTTTTAAATATCCATGCCTTTTAGATAACTTTGAAATCAGGCTAACTTCCACATGTCATAACGTTGCCACAAGATTTTCTTTACAGGAAACCAAGACAAGAGTAGGCTTATATACTGCACCCAAATGTCCAAAGCCAAGTTTTCTCTTATACTGCCCCAATTTGCATTCCAACCAACTAAAAAACTCCATTCAGCATTTCTAAAGCAAGTAACTGTCTATAATACGACTTCGTGCCACGAAATCTGATGAGTACTAAAGCAGTTTCTTTTTCTGAAAAAAGGTTCTGCTTAACTGTGCAATTTGATTGAAATGCTCAAACTTAAACACCATATCTATAACAATCACGTTTAATGATTTACGATCCAAGAATCTTAAAATTTCTTACATTGTAGTATGAACGTACGAAATTCATTGCATATGGGTCAATCAACCAAAACTTTCTTGAATTAAGCGCAGCAAATTAAAAATGTTGGAATTCTCAGGTTTCACCTATTTCTGGTTTCCAAGTATAAGTTAAAATTAAAGAATGGTAAAGTTATAATTATGGCGATTTGTTTGTGAGCAAATTGGGAGCCTATACGAAAACTGGGAACTATAAAAAACACTGGGTCCTTTGACTTATAACGTTGCCTCACTCATATCGCATAGTTATTATTGGTCCTGAGAGACAATCTACTACTGCTTTTAATTAAGCAAAGAAACCCATTCATTAAATAATTAATACTGTATAAGAATTTTGACAGCTAGGCGTTTATAAGCTGAATAAACACCTGTTGGCAAATCTAGCACGAATATGATAATTAAAATTTGCAATGCATACATAATAATTGCTTACAAAACAAATTCATACATCCATCTAAAGCTAAGGTGAGCTAAACTATTATAAGTTAATAGTCATTATTAATGCATGCATTTTTGTTTTTGTACAAAAATACATTTACACTGGAAGCTATTAAAAGTTGTGCAATATGATAGAAGCAATTGCATTAAAAACAGCCCCTAGCTTGAACCTATTATATTTGGTTAGTTTACAGAAGATTGGCGAATTTTTTATCCTGTATTCTTAAATCTTATAAACCAATTCAAATGCAAATACTATGATTACAGCTTCCTAGTAAAATTGAGGAGTATAGGAGGTTTCCCCGAATTTCCTCGTTTTTTTTTAAATCTTCCTATATTAGTTTCTTTTTATCAAAATTGCTAAAAAAAAACCAAATGTCCATGAAATTTGCTGGCAGTCATAACTTTCCATTCCAATTATGAAATTCAACCTTAAGAGATGGTCTAAAATGCAAAACTATTATTGAAAGGGATAAATGTATTGTAAATTGTTTTTATGGCTTTAAAGAACTTATGTATTGGGGCCTCACAAATTGTAGCTAATCATAAAGCACTACACTAATGCATGTATTTCTATAATAAGCAGAAACTTTCAAACTTATGTTGGCAATTCACGGATCCCTACAATTTTGAAAACAAAATTCCCAAACTTCCCAAGTCATTCACTGACAAAAACCAACATTTCCCTTGACTAAAATCATGGTGGTACTTATGATTAAAATAAAATTTCAACTAAAATTAGAAATAGAAGTATTCAAGTATATACTGGTTCCATGATATATTTTCCATGACCATTCAGGTTCCCTGACCTTCTAGTATTTACAAGTATTCAGGTTGTGGGAACTCTTGTCATGTGTACTGCACTTAAATGCAACCAATCAGTGGAACAATTATGGAGGAGGCTTGGGGGATAAAGCCCCTCCCCCCAAAAATAAATAAATAAAAATTCTATTACAAAATGCAAAAAAATGGCAGCCAAGGTAGGCAATTTATATAACTTCCAACATGTTTTTCTGCCAAAACTAAAGCCATCCTGGCAACACCAAAGATAACTTAAACAGCTGCTCATACTCTGTCAGCCATTTTCATGTCATTATTTCAATGCTATAAAAATAACCAATTTTGCATATTATATGCCAATAGAAACTATTGAGGACTTCAATATCTGCATTATTTATTTATATAAATAATAATAACAATAATGAAAGTTGTACTATCCCTAATAGGTTGTCATGTCTACCAGTAATGATTTAAGACATTTGATATGCCTCCAAGCATCATTATTTTTATCGCCCACATTGTCTGAACTATGACATTCGCCATAAGCCTACATAGCAATTTAAATACAATGTGTAAGTGTTACTTCGAAAATCCTTACAAATTAGTTATCAACATCAATGAAGCCATAGGCGTGCGCGTAAGGGGGGGGGGGAGAAGGGGGGGGGGGTAAAATTTTCCCCCAAATGTGGAAAATGAGAGAAAATTTTCCCTTCTACGGCTGGGGGGAAGCCCCCCAGACCCCCCAAGTGGTAGAAGTACTCACAAACTGGACACCTTGCCTGTCTGGGTACATGTTTGCCCCCCCCTTATCATACCCCCTGCTCACGCCTATGAATAAAGCATTGCAAAGCACGCGTATAAGTAAACAATGCTTCATTTATCTAGAAAATAAATTATCATATCCTAAGGCTCATCAGGATCTTAATTATATTCTTATTGGTGCTTAATTTGTACTTACATCTACACATTAAAAGCTTTATGTACACAATAAGATTCATTAAATTCATCGAAAATCCTTTTTTTGTTGAGAAATTGCAAATAAAATCGTGCCAACCATTGAAAATGATGGTAGGCCTACTTTAACTTCAAATTTCCTTTGATATACTTGAAGCTTAAGATTTTACAAAATAAATGCAAGTGGAAGAATTATATTCAAGTGATTCAAGTCTCAAACGAAATATAAAATATAAAGGATCATTGAAATGCAACACAAGTCTTCAGCAAATATACAAGTATACTTGCACTGATATTAATTACAGAGTTATAAATATTTTATAAATGAAGAATGTGATCCTAGGCATACAAGCTATAGTAGGCCTATGCTATAGTTATATTTTCATAAAAGATTCTGTTGGAGAAAGTGCAACAGAAAGTAATCAAACAGCATTATCCATCACTAATGATGGATTTAAGATTTACTATTCTCGAAATAATAAAAATGACTTTTACTTTCTAAATAATAAATAAATTTGCATAAAATACACTTTCAATTTTTAACTATTCTTGCATGGTATCTTTTTTAAAATTCTTGTGTGTTCTAGCTATATGTATAGGGATCAGCAAATATATTCAGATAAGCAAATTAAGCTATAGAAAACCTATGGCTTAACTTACTTAGGAGAAGATACCCAATTAAACCACATAAAGAATCATTCATCGAAGTTGACAATGCTTACAAAGAGTATCTTATCAACAGAATTGAATCGGTTTCTTGGTGCAAGCCTTTGATTAGTGGCATGCAGCTTTATAAAGTGTATATTTACTGGCAACAAGCATCTTGCCCAATCATGAATTAGATAGTTTTATGGAATAGTATACAGTTAACATTATTAAAATGTAAAGGAGTTTTTGTTTATGTTCTTATAAGTGTATGAAATGCAAATAGGAGAAATATAGCCATGACCTTCATCGTTAATATTTATTCTCCATAAATGTTGATCAAGAAAACTATAGAAAAAACTTCAGCTAAATCTGTTATAAAAGCTAACCAAAGCAGTTTTGTTGCTAAATAGTTTTACCAATATAGTGTTATTAATTATATTGATAATATAGGTTTCAAAACTCAGCTGGGAAATCTTTTTTGCTAGCATTGCATTATATTCTAGAAGGTTTAGGATCCGGCGTGGGGGATATCATGAGTCATGAAGTTTCCCCTCCCCCCCCAAAGAAAACCCTGATATGCTCATAACGTAAACTTACTGATTGTACTGATATCTTATAGCCTTATCCCGTACTGTAAAGCCCCCAAAAACAAATTTCTGAAACCGCCACCGCAAATAAACTGCTAATTATTTTCCATTTGTCTTATCACTCAATTATAGATTTTGGATGATATTGTAGCAAACATTTACAAATAGAAAAATGGCTGGCTTCGAATGACTGCCCCTCATTGGCTGAGTTCTCGAAACCTCCATTGAGAAGGCGGTTCCTGGCGTTATTGTAACCGTCACAAATACAGTTAATATGACAGGTATTGCCACTTTATTGCATTTTTTTCAACATTTCCCTATGGTGATGCTTATCTTTTGAACGTGGTTAATTAGTCAGTTAAGTTCTCCCTGTTTTCTGAATGACCCTAACAACAAAACTTTAACTTATATCTTCACCAATATATGGATTCACGAACGTGTTCTTTAAAAACTGTAAAGTATAATTCTGTTTATTTTATAATAAATTCCTCTGCGATAATTTTCACATAAGCATGATTACAACGTGCTGGGCTAAAGTGCAGTATACTGTTAATGCTTACGGCCTACCACTGTTCCAATAATGGCCCCCATTCAAAAACAACAACAGTAGGAAAGTAACTTTTTATTACTTCAGGAATGGATATCTAACTGCATGGTAGAAATTAAGAGTCGAACACATCCTATATGGCAGAAAATATATTTTACGACTACAAGGAAATATAAACGTAATCCAGTTTTAACTCTAGGTGGTCCTGTGCACAGGTTAGTTTCCAACAAAGACATAAACAAGAACATTTCATAATATATCCCATATTATACATCAATGGGATTATTGTATCCAGGGGCAAATGCCGAGAATTAAGCTTACATAGCTGAAAAAGTGATATTAATTTTCGAAATGAACACGTATACAATATGGGGCTGCAGCATAGAAAGCACACGACGTCATCATGCATGTATCCAACATGAAATTATATTATAAATCGATATTTTCATAAAGGGTTAGGCAGCTGTATGGCCTGGCACACCAACTATTAAGCATGTAATTAATTCGTAGATATTGCTTATGAGAGGAAATTTATGAAAGAATACAAGCTGTCATAAAAAAAAAACCAATACAATGAGTGGGTTAAGAATACAAGTCACATATTAAAACTTATCTGAAGAGCTTTTAATTTCACTTTCCTGTAAGTACCTGCATGTGGAAATTAGGAAACTGTTCAATGGAATGGGAAAAAAACCAATAACAATTCTATCTTTCAGTATATGGTTCTACCTTCAAGAATGCTGAATTTTGAACTTTTCCAAAACCTTGGAGAAAAGAAGTCCTCAGAAAAATGCTTGTGGTATTAACGTAAGCAACCCAAACAGTCAACATGCATAATACAACTTCTAGATGATGAGGTCTTGTGCATGGTGGTGCTGGATAAATGCCATGTCTAACAGGGATTGTCCATAAACTACTTGGAAGGAAGAAAGTGTGCAAACATTTTGTAACAGGGATGGGGAGGTATCATTGCAAGTAAACTAATACAAAGAGAATTCTATAAAATTTGAGAAAATGCAATGTTCCAGTTGAAAATTACAAATCAATAATACCATCAAGCCTTTATGGCTTTATATAAAAATGGTTTATACGACTTTATGCATATAACTCCACAAAGTATGGGAATGAATTACTATTATCAGATTTTTTAAAACCAATTTAAAGTATTTTGTTCCTGCAGTGCCACCCCAGTTAGATTTAAGCTTTGAGGAGGAAGGGGAGGGAGAGAGTACTCACACAAGTTCATTTTATTTTTCAAGGGGGGGGGATTAGCCCACCAAACTGTCAGTCTTGGAGAGACTTAATTGTTAGTCAGTATAAGGTGGGATGGGGGAATACTCATCACGGACCCCTTGTATAGCTTTCCCACTGACCACACCAACAAAATTTATATTTCTTGAACAAGACCTGGTCTATGGATCACAATAATTTTGCCTATATAGAACTTGATTTCCATGGACATACTGCAATTATTTTAACAGAACAGCAAATGAAATGTCCAGAAAATAAATTGGACAATCAGTCAATTGCACTGACTTGCAATCAAGAAATGAGCATAAAGCTAACAAAAAACTTAATTAGAAAACAAAAGAAGATTGTATGCGGTTGCTACTAATTTTCTAACTTTAGCAGAAGTTTCAATTAGCTTAGCTTGACAAATCTTAACTTGCCTTAATTGGAATCTAATGCATATAAACATAGTGGCTTAGCTAATATTATTTCATAAACTTTCATTAGTGAGCATATATAGTTATCAAGTTAATAAAGTTCCCCTTGTCAGTATATATACAGAAAACAACTAGCATCAGAAATTTACATATTTTCTCTTCTATCAACAATGTCCATCTCAATAAACACAAACAAAAAATTAAAGTAAAAAGTAATTTGTACAAGTTCTATCTAATTTTTCTCAAAATAGAATTCAACGAAAGAATGAACAGAAAGAATCATAATTATTATTTCTTATGGGTTGGTGACTCCTGAATATTATTGTTCTGCCATGGTTTCAAATTGATATCAAACATTTTTTTCTGATTGGCCTATTTAACTTCTCCAGTTCATTTTATAGTCCATTATATCCTTATGTTACATAAGAAAAAAAAACTGTTAGAAGTTATTCAATGTGGACGACATGCCCTTTTGATGTTACAAATCCGATTAATGATATAATTTCAAGTTCATCAATGAAAATTAAATGCCAATGATTTATGTGAGCAAGAGAGAAATCTCATGGTCAGTTAGTGGAAGAAATTGGGCGATAATTTTTTTCACAGAAAGAAACATAGAAAACAGCTCACTTTGTTCAAAAAAAGTGCATGCAATTGGAGTGGATAATGGCAAATAATAGATTTTAAGGAAGAAGTCTCAAGAAGTGCCAATTTATATAATAGCTACAGAAGAATAAAAAAACCTAAAAATAACGATTCCCAACTGAAACCTGAAGTAAGACAAATGATTAGAGTAGAAAAGAAAACCATTAAACCACGATAAAAACTGGGAATTGGCTGGATGAACCAAAATACGAGTTCGTAAATTTATATAAGGCAATCTAGACACGAAACCTTTGCACTCTGCCAACATTTATTCAGTATTAACAAGAAATTTTTCCAGCCACTTCATGGGCCCATATTCACCAGCAGAAAATACCAGTGTGTTTCAGCAGAATTGCTTCTGAAAAGTTAAGCAGATTTCTGCATACATCATGCAGAATAATTTACTCCGAAAATCTTTTCATAGCATATGTGAAAATATCCTCGTGTTAATGCACCAAATTATGGATATTTCTGCCATTTAATGGAAAGTAATATCAGCTGCAGAAATCTAAAGAAAATTTTCTGAAGAAATTCGGCAACCTTAATTTTGAAAAGATTAAGAAAATTTCTGCATAAACTGTGACTCATTATAACCTTTTCTGAAGAATTCTGTTAGAGGATGAGTGTACTAGTGTCCATAAATGATATGAGGAGGCCGAAGGAATACCATATTTTCAATTACCCAAATAGGGGTTCATAAATGTTAATAAAATTTTAATTAAAAATGTGTACAGAAATATTTATATTAGTGCATTTCGCTACAGTCTTCTAAGGTATTTTGACACAACGGTATTCTGCTGCTTTTCTAAGGCTTACAAATGAACAAAATAGATCTTATAAGGATTTACGTGCTGTTGTATTTCATGCATGGTTGCCTGATGTATAACAATGAAAATTATAATTTTATTAGACAAGGCATGCAGCAAAGTGAAAATCATTTTATGCTTTTTAGATAAAAGCATATGTATATATATATATATATGCAGAACTATACCAAATAAATAAGCCAATTATAAACCTGTTAGGCTACATGTCGGCTTTACTTTACATTTTGGTTCTATTACAATTGCTGAAATAACACAATGTGATTATCTTGAAGCATTGTTATGTTACTGTGGTAAGATAATCTTTTTAATCCTTTTATTTAAAATTAATACCATTTGGGTCATTCAGAAAAACATGTCATAACAAGACATATTGCAAATTTTATACCCCTTGCCTCATGGTTTTGGTAAATGTTTTCTCATTGGCCAAAAGCTATTTTGGCCAAAGAAAAACATTTAAAATGGACTTCAAAAACTGCGGCATTCCATTCTATAGAAACTTTCTTAATTTATCATATACAATCTGCTATTATATCATATGCAAACTACAGTAATCCCAAAGCTAAAGTTAAAAGTACAGCTCCCATAATGCTTTTCGCTTATTGACAGCCATCTAGGCTGTCATGACAGTCACAGAAAGAAATCTATTAGCATTAGGAGTTTCTAAGTGAATACAGGGTTATAAATATTGGTATACATTTTAGGAATTCCTGTATAGATTAAAAACCACCCCTTGCCATTATAAAAGCGTGAGTTTTTCGTCCTAGCAATAACCAAGCTAATGTAAGAGTACCTAAATAGTTGATAAAAATATTTTGTATAGGATTTAGTTTGAAAATATGAAAATAGTTTGTTTCCTGCATGCATAAATAACGCATGTTTCCAAAACATTTATGAAATTGAATTTACGAGGAAATACATATATTGAAACAGCGAAACCTTGCAACTGAAATGTGTTTTCCTGTACAATTTAAATAAAAACGTAGTTTCTCGTTGTCTCTGGCAATTTCTGATACACTTTAAAGCCTCAAATGCAATAAATTTTTAAAATTTCCTGTGGGTGAAAATACCTATTCACAACGTCTGTTATATGGTCCTTGCACACCATTTTAAAACAATCTGGAAGATAATTTAAGGGCTTTTATTGGCTGCTACTAAGTGCTTTTTATATACGTAATATTTCCCATTGGGAACTGCAGTGTTTCTTTCGATAATGCTCGTTTTATTCATATAAAACAAACCCATTCAAGCACAAATTGCAGCGAATTAAGCCTTTTCAAATATATTCATATAATAAAAAAAATCATTCTTCAGCGTTATTGGTTATAATGGTGCTATTGTATTTTATATGTATATGATAGCTTTGAAGTATTGCTTTTAAAAAGTATAAATAAATATTTCTTTATAGGACAAGATATTATTATAACCAAAAAATTGTTTTCTAAGATGATAGGCTATAGCCATAGGCTGATATATACGTGCATGACATACCAAAAACAAAAGCATATAAAGAACTGCAATTTTGGGCAAATAAAAATAAAAAAAAATTTAAAAAATAAAAAAATAAATAAAACATAATAATAATGTTAAAAAATATAATGCCACTTTTCCTTATAAAGCATTTGTTATTTTTTTTATTTTTAACTCATGATAATGTCAATCTGCTCTACAAAATATGCCCATGTATAATTAATTATCCATTATTTGCATCACTGGATTGTGATTTACAGCCAATGTCAATTAAATATTAATGATATGTATCATAAATAAATATGCACTATACGCAAATAGATTTTGCATATATTGCATGTACAATATCTATATTAATATAGTCTATCAATCACAAGCAAGTGAATATTTTGCTTTATAATCGAACAATGCATGCCTGCCAATGTAAATTATCTAAACTTAAACTTATTTTCTCATTATAATATAATTAAATCTTGATTTCCAGCCCAGAAAGGATACAAAGCATCAAGATAACAACTAGTATAGTATATACTATATGCACTTGGCTGATTTTATTAGTTTTTCATGCTGGATCTAGATTACCACATGGTGGATTCTATTTTTTTTTAGCAATAAAGGAGCTAAAGTAATATTATTTAAACCCATTACAGAAATTATGGCAAGCACACTGCTCTTTCAAATTAATTTTCCTTCATACATTCTGCCAGACAAAAATGCTAACTCGTTATATATCTTTTTTTTCAACAAAATGTGAGAAAAAAAATTGCAATTATCATTATGCCAACACGAAAATGCGAGCTAGTCAACATTCCTACAATAGAGGAATTATTAAAAATCTGCTTTTACATCGAATTTACAGTCTTTCAAGACTTAATTCAAACAACACAAAACAACCCATTAAAATTTATAAACAGCCCCTTTACATGCGTGAATAAATCCCTATATACTCAATTGGTGCAAAAGATTGAGCGGAACTATAAAGTCTATAATATTTTATCTTATAACTTAATTAAATGCAAAATATATGGCTCAATTTGGAATTGGTTAAATAATTTTGAAGTAATCTTATATATGAAATTATTCTATTGCCTAATGTAAGAAAAAGGGCCAATAAAGTATCCTGCCGTTCTTTAGGCCTATATTAAATTATAATTATTAACTTATGCTAAAAAACGAGGTTGATAGATTATACTATCCACTCTCTCATTTAAACCCATTTAAAATCAGCATGCAATTTGAACTTGAATTATACCAGTAAATTCTCCAGTTAACGTACAGACTTTTGGTTATCGAAACAAGCATATATATATTTTTTGCAGACTGCCTGCTTATTTGAGACTGCTCGGAAATGCCCAAAACTATAAAATGTAAGGTATTTGTTATCCTAAAATTAAAAATTAGAAACATTATCCTTATAAATCTACTGGCTAGTATTTATGCAAAATCATTAAAGAGATTTTTACTTTTGCTATTTTATATGCATATTATTTTATACTTGCCAATAAAGACAAGAAGCAATGCCTGCAACATTGTTTTCTCTAAAATTTCACTAGATATTAGAAATTCACTAGATTTATTGACTTTTTATTTGTTAGCACTGTATCTTATAATGGTAATTATGGATAATTAACCATCGATCCTTGGGTTTCCAGAACTTCTTATGCTACTTTTATTTTAATTGCCAATTATATTGAAGTTACAAGAGTGAAAAACAGCTAGACAGATTACAATGCCAGTGTAGTGACTCGAGAGCCATACTTATATACTTTTTAACATGTTTTATAACATTCTTAATGTGAAACTGAGTAAAAGAAAGATAGACAATGCATTTATAATGCCTTCTATTGAGAGCAATTGTAAAGAAAATATTTTAAAGAGTGTCAATTTACACCTTCTTTCTCATCTATATGAGAAAATAGTTCCTGCCCATGAATATTATCGAAGGAAAACTTTTGGTGAGAAAGCAAACAGGGTGTGTATGTGTAGTTCAACTCATCACCAGTAGAGGTATACTTACACTGTTATTTTTCTTGGTTTCATTATTTTCATATGTTATCAAATGTGTTATATCCATTAAACCCTTTAATCAAAATTTTCCTGGTAAAGAGTAATTTGTATACATTAAAATTATCAATTTGATTTATACCTTACCAGATTAGTGTATTATAAATATAACATTTATACTGTTAGCATCACTAATTTGTTTTTCAGAAATTCTTGATCTTAATTCTGAAATGTACTCTGCAGAAAAAGGTATTAATTGCTATGTTATTGGGATCTTATCACATTTCAGTCTCATTTAATAAGAAAAATATTATCAAATCCTTTACAACTATACATTAGTATATTATTTATATATTTTTCATACAGTCTGCTTGTTCACTCTTTTCCTAATTTTCATGATATTTTTAGTATTACTCAATTATTTCATAGTTGTACATGTGGCAATATCAATCACGACCATTTAAGATCACATAAAATCTGATTGATCAGATGTAGTTTTGGTATTTGAAACTGTTCAAAGCCTATATACGTACTGCTCTAGTACGTATTCTGAATCAAGTCCAATTCGAAATAAGCAATGCTTAAGTTGAGCTCTAAAACTCAGATCAGATCTGTGTAGACCCCCCCCCCTTTCATCCTCACGCCATCATCTAGAAATGTTGTAGAGAACTCGAAATACCAAAAAAGTATTAGTGAGTAATCATGTTTGGGATCGTGAAGATTACTTGCACTAACAAATTTGTGCCGGGATTTTCACAGCTTCATTTTGAACTCAAAACTACAAACTCCTTTCAGCAAAATAAATAAGTAATCCTATACATTTCTCAGAAAAACCTCAATCTGATTTGACAAAATAAAATAGCCTCAAGGATATACAAGGATCTTTCTGCGATTGCTTACTACAAATACTAGCACAAAAAAATGATTGAAGAACCAGACATTCCCAATTTGTTATCTAGTTTCCTGTATGATTTTACCTTGTATATACGTGTAATACTAGCGGAACAGTGATTTCATTTCTCAAAATATCAAATGAGTAAACAAGAAAAACCTTTAGATTACTGCATAAAAAACATGCAGTTTTTGTTACGCAATTTCCATAACACTCGCTTCTTTGAGCTGATTTTCACAAATTCCATGTTTACGCAGACACCTTAAACAGCACCACTGGCGCTGCTACATCCTTATTTTCTCAAAAATAAAACTAATATTGTCGTATCGTATACATATAATAATAATAAAATTGGGGGAAATGACTGAATTGCTGATGAGGTGGCCATAGCTGTGGCACATTGAAAATCGCATTTGCAAATAATCATGCAGATGGAAATAAGTATTTATTTTATAAATACAGGGACGCACCTAACGGGCACTATTTTTGATTTTAATTAATCCAAAAACTCTGCACATTTCAACTTTCTTAAAATTATGCAGGAATTAATGCTGAAGTTATAGCTTATACTGGTTACTAAAAGACAAATTTTACCAAGAAGCTATCTGCAATTATTCCTTGCCACGGTATAACATGAATATTGTGGAATAAGTTAAAAGTACTTAATTAAGAACTAGATTATCAATATTATTAATAAAATGTTATTGACTTACATATTTGCTGACTCAGATATTCCAGTGATCCGGGTTCCAAGCATCACAATCCATTCCAAAAGGTCTTAAGAATTTGCACCATGACGTCTGCACAAAACTTCTGCTGTTTTTCCATCAAAATCCAAGGCAATCAACAAGTTCACTATGAAGAAGTTCCAATCTGTGGAAAAACAAAAATATGTAAAATATAAAAAATAAAATTATGACAAGAAGCCGTAAATAGATTTAATTCAAACAATTCATTAATATATATTTAAAATATTGTATACATTTATAATTCAATGAAAAGTTGTAATAAAGTAGTGAACATGAAATTGCCAGAACATATTTAAAGTATCTTAGGGCAGTCTCAAGTCATTAGCTATCAGCCATCAGCCGTCATATTCATAATTGAGTTTACAAAATCCATTATGTCCATGGATCCCACATATATCATATGATATTTCCATAAATCTAAATATCATTACAGAGGGATCCCATTATTTATCAAAAAAATTTCTCATTACGAATCAAAACGAGTCTCATTAAAGAATCCTATTGGTCTTACTTGTCCCACTCAAATTTTCCAATGATATTGTATATATATATGGAAATTTTCAGTAAGAAATTTAGTAACCTTATGCTTTCATGTAATATTTATAAACCATAAGGGCAAAAATGCAGTTGAAGGTCACTCAACTATCTCAAATATAAAGGACTTGAATTTAGATAGGAGCTTATATCCGTATACCTTATAATGCAATAGTTTAGTAGAGGTGCTGGAACGAATATTAAAGCAAATGGCCACTTTAAAGAACTGCTATGAGGTCATATTTTTTTCCCAAAAGCAGGTCCATATATAAAGATTGAGCAAAAACCTTTTTCCTTAAGGCATAACACATAACTCAAGATTTCTATCCATGAGATATTTGACCGAATATGGAAACCCATTATTCTTCATCATTGCATATGTATATCCGAAATGTATTTATATTTAATAGTCAAAATACATGCTTCAATAAATGTGATGCATGCTTATAAATCAACCAGTCCAATACTCCCCATCTCCCAACTTCCCCAAAGGTTGGCTAAATACAAGTTGAATAAAAGATTGGCCTTTACAATGCATGAAATACATTCCTACTAAGGCAGAAATTTATAGTCTAAACTTTCAAAGACATTTAGAAATCATATAATTTATATACCATATAGTCAGACCAACAAATCTCATTGCAGAAAAAAAATTCACAAATATGGAATACATTCACAGCGCCATACTGATCACAATCTGTGATTAGTGAGTAAATTTATAACTAAAATAGTTAATCCTCCAGCGCCATTTGTTAGTTACTCCCGTAACTTATACATCACTGAAAGTTACTGTGTATAACTGAAGAATTATTTTACTAACAGTAGAGATATCCAGCCAGGGTTTAAAATTAAACCTCGGTTTAAGTCTAGAATTAGTAAAAAAACCTATAGAAAAAGTTGAATTTTAGCACATAAACCAAGGTTTAAATTTAAATCCTCAATGGATCTCCCCACTGTAATAGTTCATATACATTTGGCAGGACAGTCATTTGGACAAATTCATTAAAACACTAAATACCTGTTGCATTGCAATAAATTGAAGCTAAAATGAAACTTTCAGTGCATGCATGGGGTACGTAAATGGACAAGATTGACTAACAGATCACACTGGGTGAATAACTATTATAGTTACACATGCGCTTAATTGTGGGAACTTTTGCCACTTTTGGAAACACCAATGTAAAATGCACGGGCACATTGCACTGGTTTTAAACTTGGTTCAACATAAGTAATATTATCTTAGATATAGGGCATGGTTCGATTTACCAGGGGGGGTTGGGGTTGGGGGGTTCAACTTCCTTAGTTAGATTCGTAACCCCCCTAGTTATCTGCAGAAAAGACCCCCTAGGGGGGTCGACATTGGAGCACTCTCAACCCCCTTAAAAGTTCGTGTAGAAAGTCACTGAAATTGTTGACTCATTCTAAAAAAAATGGTAAAATAGGCACTTTTAGTGATTCTTAGCCCATGCTTGAGTATGTTCTAGTGAAAAAAATCGCCTGCGGCGGCATTTTAAGTAAAATTTTACAATAATGTACAAAAACCTAATTTTCACCTATATATGGCCAAAAAATTTTGGAACATTTTTTTGGTCAGCCCCCCTCCCCCCCCCAAAAAAATAGATTTCTGGGTGCAGCACTGCCTGCAATGTCCAACCCCCCTAGTTCAAAATGCCAAAATCGAACCCTGATATAGGGTATGTGCCAAATACTTTGCACATGGTTTCTATTATCCTCAAAAATAATCTCAAGTATTTTTGATGTGCATGACATTACGATCACCCTTTAAGGTCTGTATTTAACTGTGTGACAATGAGTTGACATCTTAATGTGTGTCTGGAAGTATTACTAAGTATAGAAAAGTATAATCTATGAATGAATTGGCTTTATCTCACTCTTCATCAACGTCTGAATTGAGTATAGGATGGTTTATATATGTGATTAAGCCCTGTGGCATTTTCATGCACTTGCATGAAAAATGAAATTAATCCCCACAGCTAACACTGTACAAAAATATAAGGTTCACGTGAAACATAATATCGTTTTTACGTTTAAATAATGCCTTTTTGGAAATACGACAAAAGGGGATCGAAGGAAGAAAAAAACCTCAAAAGCACTCGAGACTTAATTAAAAATGGATTTAATTTCAACAGAAAAAAAAGTCATTCAACTTCCTGAATTCGACACACAAAACATAGACAAAACCTAACTTAACATGGATATATAAATATTTTGAAGGGGTTTAATATCCTTCAAAATTCTGGAGAACAATGTTACAATTTATAGTTTCCCATATTATAATGTTATCTGCAACACAGCTTTGCTAAATTTACTGAGTATTTAAATAAATAATTCATTATAAATTTGTAAAGTATCTATCTGCCATGGTGTATTCCTACTACTGTCATATTTGTCTTAATAATTTTATTAAAGGGCAATACCGACAGATTTATACCTTCATGGGTGATAGCTCAAGTCTGGAATAGTGATTTAAGCTGGGAATAAACTTCGAAAGTTCATGTTATTTTGAAGTTTATTCCCAGCTTAAATCACTATTCCAGACTTCAGCAATCCACCCCATGGCATGTATCTTGATGTAGTTGCATGCATTAACTGGAAGCTGTTCAAAAAGTAAGTGACCTGGAAAAGAATTAATGTGCACTATATTCGACTTTTTACATATCAGTCAATTTTGCATGCATTTTATGATCAGTTTCCCTGAATTCAACAATTCACTATATGGATGTACTTGTACTTGTGATGTGCATGTGTACTGTGATCAATGTACTTGTGCTCCACTATATACTAGGCCTACTTTTTAACATTTCAGGTGCATAATGATCCTGTTCCATAACTGGGGTTTCAAACAAAATAAATAACATGTTAAAAAATGTGTTGTGACAAAATAAGTAACAAATTTTGTCACAAAACATTCAAGTAATAAGTTTCAGTTTCTGCATTTGTTTACCATAAAATAGGATGTCAAGCAAATAATGCAAATGTATAGTATTTGTTGGATGAGCGTATTATACATCACTCCTGTCAAATTTTAAGACATTACAAGCAAGCAAAACTTGTTACATTTGTTGACCTTCAATACAAATGTAATAAATTCAAAGATGTATATATGGCTATTTCAAGGCAAAACAAAGCATGATTGATCATATCCGACAATGTTGCCCAAAATGTAAATTCAAGTTGAAAATTACATAGTGATTGCATTGTTTTCCATAAAAAAATTGTATGCTTAATAACAAAAATGTACAAAAATCGATAGAAGTCAGAAGAGGCTATAATCAAGTGCCAAAAATGAATGATCTAAGAACACGGCCAAGAAAGAGTTTCGTTGCTGAGCAACATATAAAAATCAAATGGCAGAGGCTTAATTCAATGCAAACTTTCATGGCACTAATGACATTTATATAAGTAAGAAGACAAAGGAGTATTTCATGTGCATTAACAATTTGCTTTAAGCCCATTTACATTATAGTCTTCATATTTACTTTCCTTGCTATAGACATCTAAAGGTAAATTCTCATATATATATATATATAGGCCTAAGCAAAAGCTTTTCTTTTAAAAAAGCCATTTGTCTTTGCCAAAATGCAAAATTCGTGCATGGTGCAGTGGCTTTTACAAATATATACATTTATGATTAAATCAGGTGGAAAAACATTTAAGCTGTTGAAATCCTGGCTTGTTTGCACTTGCAAAGCGTTACTTTTTAGAAGGATAATAAATAAATGCTGAGAAATATTGAATAACTTTATTTGTAGTATAATTGCAATTTTCCATATTAGGAAAAGTGAATATTATATTTCTATACTGCTAATACTTGTACTAATTATTAATTAGTCAATATTTATTATATTTATGTATATTGGAAATAAACCTGCTTACATAATTCTTTAAAAGGTAATTTGGCCATTGTATAATAAGACACAGTACTTGACAATATATCATAGGCTGTATGCAGTACTTATATAGACCATTATACCAACCATAATAATGGTGGAAGCCAAATACTGCATTGGGAAATAAGAAAAGTAAATGCTTTATACATGTATATTGGCTATGCCTTATTTACATATTTACTTTAATGCATTTATTTTATAATGAAGTAAAAAAATTGAGTATCTGCATTAAGCTTCAGGATAAGAAAGTATCTACCTACACAGGGATATGTTGATTTATTGCATTCACTATAATAATATGAAAATGCAATAAGAACTCACATCAGCATCAATCAAATCAAATTTAAAACTTTATCAAAAAAGCCATTTTGATATTTATTGATTAGCAAAATTATGCATATGTGTCACCAATGTTCAAGTAATGATAACCAATGAATTTTTTATGTTAAAACATTGAAAATATCATTTTTTCCATATGGATGAAGCAATATCATGTTCAACAAAAGAATGACCTAGAAACCTTCCAACTTTCTTTATTTCCCAATGTGAGGTTGTTGCATATCTATATTTATATACAGGAAATGTCCCTTATTTTCCAAATTGAAAAAGTAATGCATTATACAAATACATTTTGAAAAAAAGCATGCATCATAAATTCCAGGACGCATTATTAAAAGAAATTTGATATTTCTGATTGGCCATTTGAATAAAGAATGTAGGTCACTCTTTAGCTGAACAAAGATCTTAGTGTTTGTTAAAGCAGATAAAAAAAATGATTTTTCATTACATATTTGAAAAATTCAGCTAATGAACAAAGCATTAATGTGATTAACACACATACTTAGAAACTATTTGCTTTTCAACTAGCATATTGCATTTCATTTTTAAGTCTTTTGGAGCATGATCAAATTAATTGCATGATAACTTCAAATATTGAGTTTACAATTCTAATAATAGTTAGGATTTGTCCCTATAAATAACATTCACATGGATGAATTCTCTCTACACTGGATTATAATTAAAAGATCTGGAAGAACATTTCCTTGCACTGTCTTCCTTGGGTGCTTTTTAATGTCAATAACTATTTAAGACACAAATAATGCTGAGAAGATCTGAGCAAATGTCTTATAAAAGCCCCTTCAAACTTACTACTTTATAAATACATTTGATAGGCTATATTGGATTATATAGCTCACAAAAATACAGTTCATTGGGTTCTAAAACGAAGACAAATTGTATTAAACAGAAGGTGCATTCAAGCATGCATTGATAAACATTTTCTAAACACAGAAAGCACAGAAAGATAATATGAAAACAGCCATAACGCATGGTCACTGCATGCATACGAAACGAAAATAGACCTATTATAGAGTTATTCAACAATTCCAATTTATATTAAGATGAGTTCAACATTTCTTAAACAAATATGGCACTGACCACGTAAAGCTAAATACTAATACAGTTGCAGCTGTATTTTATTTACTGAGTATATACAACTGATTAGCTTTGATGAATTGTAAACAAAATGAAACAAATGAAAATTTATAGTATTTGTTAAGGGGGCTGTCCACACTTTTAGGAAATGCATGCTCCTATGGGAATCTCCATGTTAACTACCGGTACACATTAATCGATAATGGCTAAACATAAATTGACG
>JAQIXP010001174.1:0-19750 GCA_034700285.1 Proteroiulus fuscus | reverse complement strand
TAGTGGGATCACCCCCCCTACCATATGGCATTCATTTGCTGCCTGTAGGGTACTGAGTTGAATTGAATTGAATTGAACCATTTATCGGTATGGGAATTCACCGGATCATTGCCATTTATTCGAAAAAAAAATTATAGGCGTGAGGGACGAATATCAGGGAAATGTCCTTCCATTCAGGAGTCATCCAGTTTCCTATCAAAGGGTCGTGAACTCTGTTGTGCAGATGGATCAATCCGGTGACCGAATACAAAATTCTCCCTCCATTATCTATAGGAAAGTAAATGACAAAATGATGTTGACAAAATCATAATTTTCTCTAATTACAGTCAAGGATGTCTATGATTGAATTGGTTCTTTCTATATTACCTTAAAAGTAATATTCGAGAAGGAGAAAAATAATTGAATGAATTGTTAAGAGAATCCACCACAAATAAGATTTGCCCAAAGGAGTTTCTTATCATATAATAAACGGCATCAAGGGCGGATCCAGCAGACCGATTTGAGGGAATGGGAGAGGAAGGGGGGGGGGTTGCAACTATGGGCGAAAAATGAGTCCAAAACCAGTAGGGTAAGGAATCTGATACTACATATGTAAATTGCTCCTCAAAAGTTGTAATTAAAATGTGTAAAAGTACCAAAACAGCAAAACATGAATTTATTTCACCAAAAAGCATCCATGCCTTGATACAATTTTAATATGATCGGACTAAATAGGAACGTCTAGTAATTAAGGTTTCACATATGGTTCCCTTTTAGAAATCCAACAATTAATGAAAGGATTAATACGAAAAATCTTCGAACTTCGAGTGATTATTTCGATTTTTTAAAAAGGACTGTTCGATTGATTGTCTCATGACTTCGAGGATCTTCAATTTTATCAACATCATTCATATATAATTCGTAAATTTGAAATAAATAAAATTAAACTAGATGGGTAAATAAAATTTAGGGTCATTATAACTACAATGTACCCATGAATAGCGCGTGTAAGGAGCTCATTCATTTTTGCTCGTAATTCTCATTTTTGTTTAGTTCATTTTACAAACTACATTAAACATTGGGCTAATGAGTCAATGTGCATTTTGATGCTTATTCCTTTCAGATAGCATTACATTGCTTTCGGGCAATATTATGATGTGGCTTCACACGTGTACAGTTGAGACTAATTTGACCAAGCACTCACAGTTCCCAATTTTGATATTTCTTTTAGGTTTCAAGCTAAAATTGCCCTAAAATAATTCATTTCTAGAAGAAATACGGATGGCTCGTCAAAACAAATACCGGTATATGAAAAAAGAAACATCATTGACTCTTAAATTGTGCAAATTATTTTTAAATCGTAGGCATCATTTTCATAAATACATATAGAGTGTATAATTATCGATCTTTCACATAATTAGTTTAAATCATATCACAAAGCAACAAACAGTGAAAAAACATTTCTTATTTTCATTAACTTTTGGCACTCCCATCATATTTGGGAATTAATAATTACAAGTAGAAGCTATAGCTGGCCTTTTTTTAAATGATTGAAGCTTATTTTTCTTTAGACTCAAATGATATGTGACCGGTTGTATTTCTAATACAAATTCCTTACAGCTTTTTTTTTTTGCATGGAATTATGATTATCAGTTAGTTACTATGCATGATATATTCTAAAAATGATATGACTAGTGTGTACGACGAGTATGGAAACAAAAAGAGTCTATGATGAGATTTGATGATGGACGATTCCTTTCATTATAAGTGAAACTGGACGATTGAATCTCGCCTGCACGGATACAAATAAATTGGACAATAACAAGGATAGGACTTATTTTAGTATGGCCCGATATATATCGAACCGAAAGAAGTAAAAAAGACTCGCCTCGTGCCTACATCTCACTTTCATCTAAATAGTGCAACCAGGCAGCATACAACTACTTCAAATTAGTTTATGACCTTTTTAATTTAGAAAATTGATATGCCCACCGAGTATTGATCCGAACATTAAGAACTTCAAAAATTTTTGGAAAAGACTCCCCTCTAATGATTTTAAATATTGTCTATCATTGTGGTTTACATTTTTTTTCCACATGGGTTAGAAGAAGCCTTAGCGATACTTTCAAAAATGCTTATTTTCAATTCATAGAATTTAAAAAAAAAGAATTATTAAATTTTAATCCAAATTCTCAAACTAAAAATCCATTTCAAAATGTTTGAATTGGTCAATTCCCCCAAAATTACTTATCAAGATACCCAAATGCCCATTTTTTAAATTAAAAAAAATCCTTTCATTAAAACGAATTTTGTAATGCAACGGTTGTTTGAACAATAAAAATGTGTCCTGTCATAACCTTTTTTTAAAAACTAATATTCTTGATTTTTTTGGGGTTACCTATTAATTCTTTTGCAATGTCGCTAACGTGTCCATTCTAACGCACATCTTAGGGTAGATTGGATGAATATAAAATGAATGTCAGCTAATAATAATGAATATTCTCCTAAATGTAGCATGCAATCAACTGCTTTTTTAAATTAAATAATTCTTTTAGTATTGTTTCCTAGGTCACACAAGTCCTAGCGAATTAAGGCTCTCGGACAAAACAACAAAGTGTCCACTAATATTTACATCACCTTTCTGCAATATAATGGAAATAACATTAATTCAATATTAATCTCTTTAGTACCCAATAATTTGTGGCACTGCATGTAGCAGCGGAGTTACACACAAGGCCGACACGCATATATTATTATTATTATAATATTCCAACAAAACATGATGGCCAACAGCGTAATATTTGGCAGTAACACTTAAGATATCGTCGCAATTTTGACAATGGATTCTCTTCTCTAATTTTTCAAAAAAAAAAAATTTCCCACTCGATCAATAGAAAAAAAGGGTAGCGGAATTCTCCGGACGAGGAATCCATAAATCCATTTATAATTACAAGATCGGAGAAATGATATGGTTGAATTTGACCGCAGGAGGGGGAAAAAAAGATGGTGGAAGATTGAATGGATGAAGCTGGAGACGGCAATTAACACAACCTCAAGTAAGATGGAAGATTAATGAAAACTATTTGCCATCCATTGTCGAGCCAAAGCCGCTATTCCATGTGTACAAAGGCCGTCTTGCGACTGTAGGCTTGACTGGGCAAACAAGTCCGAGCTAATAGGGAACACCACTCGACTCCATTGTGGACAGCCGTGAACACAGCAACAGTATTACACGCACACGTACGGAAATTATAAAAAGAAGTGAGCACATGCGGTTGGGTCTTCAACTTGTGATTGTTCGTAGCAAAAGTACGACGCACCAAGTGACCAACGGCACCTCCATCGACATTGGCCAATTTGTTTAGGCAGGATTTATATTAAAATTATATCCTCGGATGAACTAGAATCGAGGCAAAGCGAGTTAACCTTAATTTAAATTAGCAATACGAAAGTTACGATGTATTAGCTTTGTTCGTAATAAAAAAAGAGACATAACGGGAAATTCCATTTTGGACTAAAGATCAGAATAGTAATCTGGATCTGTTTCTTCATAAACTCGGCGATCATTAAAAAAAATGCTAGATGAAAGTTGTAGTCGGGTAATCCAACAACCACAATAAGCCAAAGGTCAACAGAGATTAACTCACTTGTTGCGCAGCAGCGACAGTCTATGTCCATTTAGGGACTTAACATGGATGAACAATGAAGGATGTTGTGTGGCATTGCGTGGATAACAACTACTGTCACCCGTCAGATCGTGCAACGCGAAGCAAATTGGTGTAGATATATTAAGGGCCAATTAAATAAAAAGCCTCGTTGAAGACCTTGTCTTGGGAATTAATTCTACACGTGCATTCCTTCTTATTATCTGCGTTGCTTAGAATTATTTCCCGGACGCTCGAAAACTATATTCAAAGGATCGTCGGCCAGCTCCAAGTACTCTTCCGGGGAGTGGATATATTCACCAACGTATCCCGGGACAGAACCGGATTGGAGGATTTGCTCCACTTCGCCGGGGGTCCACTCGCGGGATCCACTGTGTCCGGCCAGGAGATAGCGTTTCTCCATTGCCCATGCCTCGTGGATGGCGTGTTTCTTGGCCTGCTTCATGATGCGTAGCCTCTCCTGATCGTACGTGCTGCCATAGCGCACGTTGAATACGGCTCCGTGCGTGTGTATCTTTACATCGACGTGCTGCGTCGTCTCCTTGCCCGTTTCTGCGTCCGACTTATGGACGGTGAAGTTAACCATGTTGCTTCCAAGACGCTGTAACTGATTGCAATCTGGGGTCACCTGCCACACATTCTCTTTTACAAAGAAAAATATATCGTGATGGCGTTGGTGGTTCAAGTGTATGTCCAAAAAGTAGGACTGATTTAGAACAGAGGTCATCACGTCTCTTAGAATTCCATTGGCCTCAATGGATGCTCTCACCACTGCTTTTTTGTCCAAGCGAGAGACAACCACTCCCTCTCCTAGGGGCGCACTCGCCACGTGCAACCGCGGCACATAATGATGCAAGACTGGTTCTTTCTTAACCATCATCTGCGGCACTGTGGTCAGTTGAAGTAAGGTGGCTTCTCTAATAGACACGATACAACTGACACCGGAGACGACTTGAAGAGATTCCTGGATTAAAAGAATAGGCTTTACCTCTAGCGGTAAACAGTTATGATGCATCTTAGGGTTTAAGTGAGGCACCAAGCTGCTAGCATCGTAACCCAAATGGCGTAACCAGCTTTGATGATCTAAAAAAAATATAACAATTGTATTTATATCAAGCATCATAGCCATGCCACCCAAACATAATGCAAAGCATATCTAAATTTTAGGAATGAAGAAACAAGTTTCGGTCTTACCTGTCAAAAACCATTTATCGATATGGGGATTCACAGGATCATTGCCATTTATTCGAAAAAAATTAAAGGCGTGAGGGCTGAATAACAGGGAAATGTCCTTCCATTTAGGAGTCATCCAGTGTCCTATCAAAGGGTCATAAACTCTGTCGCGCAGATGAATCAATCCGGTGACCGAATCCAAAATTCCCCCTCGATAATCAATTGGCATGTAAATGAAAGGATTGGAATCGTACACGATGTGACCGTAAGGGCTTCGGAGCATTTCTCTTACCACTTCGCCATAGTTGTTAAACATGACAACGGGAGTGCCACCGAGATCTGTGCCGACATAGTAGCGGTGGGCTCCGACGCGGGCATAAATCAAGAAATCACGATCGTCGTACAAAAGCGACATGATACGCCCGTCCCTCGGACTGAAAATGTGGGTCACCTGAAATTCTGCATTTGGATTAACGTAAAAAAACTGAGTCACGTTGCCAAAGTGGTCCTTACGGGCGATGAGACGGTCCGATGCATCGTAATAATACCACACATCATAGCGATTGAGTTGCGTGGCTCGGGTCATGTGGCCTTTGGCATCGAAATAAAAGTGCTCTTCGCCCCGCTGAGTTATAAAACCTCTAGCATCCACTTTGAAAGACATTTCGCTGTATTTAACGATGCGGTCCATTTCGTTGTACTGAAGAGGAATGACGTGACCTCGAAAATTTAATGAAATCATGTTGCCGTTTGAATCGTATTCGAATTTCCAAGTGTCGTGCGCGTGCACTTCTTTCAACTGGCCGTCCAAATCGTACGTATAGTCTTTTAAGTCACTATTGGCCACCAAACCCATTTTTCGAAGTTGTGTTCGAATGTGAGAGATTCGATTCCGCTTGTCATATCCCACGTCTATCTTATACACTTCTGACTTATCAATGGTCAGTTTGACACGTACGTCACGGAAGTGCATGTCGCGCGATCGATTGAACATGGCTACGCCATCATAAACGGAAGTCTCGTTAGGGCGAGGGCCACTCACCTTAAAATGTCCAATGGTCTTGGGCAGTCCCGTGCGTGCATCATAAGTGTAATTTATGGGTGGAATGTCTTGCCCGCCTATGCGACCTTTGAAACTCAATAATCTGAAGTTATTGTCATATTCGTAAACGAATCTAGCATTGCTCAGAGCCGTGCGCGTTCCAAAGGTATGTCGTTCTTCCGTCACCAATATGCCTTGATATTTGTACTCCTTTCGATATTCAAATTCGCCACTCCGTTGATTAATTTCGCTCACTAGATCGGAGCCTTCTCCATACTCGTACAATATTTTAGTACTCCCGTACAAAATGGCTGCCAGACGACGATCGCTACGATAGCGGTAAAGAATCCGTCCGAAGCCATTGGGATGAATCTCCATCCGTAACTGACCATTGTCGTCGTATTCCTGAATGAGTGGGGATTTAAACCCTGGAGGCGTGTACAACAACTTTGTGAATTCCAAGGAAAGGCGAACAGAAAAATGATGTTGGTTTCCACTGGGCATTGTTATGTGCTTTAATCCACCCCGGTTATCGTAATGTAACTGGAATTCTCGTTTACTCGATAGAGTAAACTTTATCGGCTGCAAGAAGATACAAAAAATTGAGTGAAGCTGGTATCTAAGAAGACGGAACCGAAGTACTCGGTTAAGAACACTGACCAGCGAATTTTCAGCATAACCATAATGCAGAGACGTATTATCTTCGTATTTGATTTCAGTAAGCAACCCCCTTTGATCGTAAGTGTATTCTTCACCCATTTTCCCCCATTGCCAACTTGACAGTCGTCCAAATCGATCGTACATTATATTGACTGGAAGTCCTCCAATACTTGGCACCCACTGAGTATGAAAACAATAAAACGGATATTATGGTATCATATATTTATTTTGGTTATTCTTCCCTCACGGGCTACAAGCCTGCAAGGCTCTCAATGCCCTTCTTGGGAGGAGGGAGGGATATATGTGCGGTCGTGGCCGACTTAGGGGTACTGCCCCAGCATTCACTTGGAAGGGCCACGGAAACCACAAAAATCATGGCATGGTCAAGGCAGCCAACCTTGGGAATTGAACCAAGGTCTGTTACCACGGACCACCGTGGCTTGGTTGACAATATCTTTGGATTACAACACGTTTGATATAACCCAATCTTTTAAATTCTTTACTTGCCATCTATTCCTATGAACGACATTTTAGGCTACCTTTTTTCACGACTTTTTTCAATGAAAATTTGGAAAATCATTTATTTCCTCGAAACCTCAATAAATAATGGTGTGTAACAATGTCGGCCTAAATTGATTTAAATAAGTTTGCAATAAGAATTTGAGTTTGATTACCTGAATAGGTTTTCCGGCATTGTTATACTGAATTGCAAGAACCGAATAATGATCCTTGTCGTAGATAACCTCGCGCAGCATGGTTTGGTCATATTCAATCGTCAACACACTAATGTTATTTACCTAAAAATACAAAAAAAAAATTACTTAGTTCATAGCATTATACAGGCCCATTTTATTCTTATTTAAGCATAATTTACCCATAGCTGGCGTTCAATGAGACGTTCTGGTGCTCGAATGTCCCCCAAGATTCCGTACTTCCATTCTACAAGTGTGGATAAATGGCCAGATGTCGCGCGCCAACCCATCGGCGTAAAGAACATTTCAGCTTGTATCGGATTCGTTAATTCCAATCCAACATGGGGCTCAGAGTACATCTCACTTTGATAACCCCATGGAGTGAACAATTTAGAGGTACCATTCGGAAACGCCTGGAGTTCTACTGAAGAAGTTTCTACAACGATAGTGATATATATAACAGACTAAATTAAGAATAAATAATCCATGCATTCTGCAAGCTAATAATTTGTATTTCTTATGAGTTCATTTCCAAATGGAATACTGCCAAAAACATCCACAGCTAGATCTACAGTCTCCTGAAAGAACTCTTAGCTGCAATTATTTTTATTAAGTATCTATGTCCATGCAGTACTGCCCTACAATCGCTTCACATAAAACTTTTACCATTTCCCAAGTTTAATTTTAATTGTTTTCTTTCGTTAATTTATCTATTAATTCCTTTCAGAATTTTTATGCTTAACCAAATGTTATTGCAGAATTATTTATCCCTTTTTATCCAGTTGTATTCCAATACTTTCTTATGATCAAAATATCACAGTATATGGAACAAAAAGGTTTTTATCGCCCTATGGTGGTGTCCAGTGGGATTTTATTAATTAATGAGAAAATGAATGCATTTCCAGGATCATTTAAAGTTTCCCTTTTCCAACTTTTATAAATGCATTTTTCTTTTTAGTAAACATTAAAATATGCAGTACCTTGTTTTGTGATTACTGACGAACTTGTCATAATTAAACTAGATGGACGTCCATTACCCAGTGTCATGGTAACTACGGCTCCAATTGGATACATTCCAGTTGTGAGGCTGAGGCTTTTTCCCGTTGGTGTAACTGCCTCTAACAGGCGTCCATTGTCGTCATACCGATAAACATACGTGTTTTCTGCAGAATCCGTACGACTACTCAACAGTCCACCTCCGCCGTGATATTCGAATGAAATTGCAAAATTGGAGTAGGTGCGTAACCCTTCCATGAGACCCATCTTAGAAATCTTTATCGTATATTCTTGTCCCTGCGCATTCTCGATGGTGGTGATCTTTCCGCTATAATCACGCAGGAATGATATCTTATTACTGGCGGCATCTGTCACTGTGCTCAGCTTCCCGAAACTTGTATTGACGCTGTAAAGGAAAGAATAGACGGCCTTTCCCGTCTGTATGTTTTTCGTCATAGTATGTTGGCCGTGCCGATTGAAGATATAAATCTCCTGAGTGTCAGGAAAAGTTATTTCGTACTCTCCCAGTTGATTTGGCTTGGGCACATAACGCGATATGGACAGTATACGCAAACTGCCGTGATCTGCCACGTAAACCATACCATCCGGTGTAATGGTCAAGGCAGAGATGGCAAACAATCTCGTATTGATGGCCAAAGAATATTTTGGATTGGAGCAAGTGCAATTTGACTTAATGCAATCGCACTTGGGTGCAGTGCCTGCAAAGCGCTCCAGTTTCCCTTCGGGAGTTACCACGTGCAAATAATTTACCTTGTTGGCAGTGACTTCTACAAATAAAAGATTTCCGTTGGGCGCAAATGCCATGTTGAGAATGGCGCCAAAGGAAGAACCTTTGGCCATTTTATATTCCTCGGACTTGAAGCTGGAGAAATCTTCACAATGTAACGGATGACCGGTTACGACAAAAACCTGCCAATCTTTAGTTAGCTTCATTATCATATTGTCATCGATGAAGTACAATGATCCATCCAAAGGATTCAAAGTGACCTCACTTGGCCACAATAACTGAACCTGAAAAGAAATAAACATTATATTGATTATTAATGGACTGACACTGAGTCTCCCTCAAATGATGATCATCAACTAAAAGGACAATGCTTGAGTAACTTTATTTAAGAAAACATTAGGTTCTTTTTCATTCATACTTAATTGTTCATAATGTTATTTACGAGGTGTTTTACAAAAAGATCACGCTCCACTATGGAGCTATTAACTAGGATGCACATAGTCATACAAACTTCATCTCAGAAATTCACCTCAGAGGCGAGAATGGCTCGATTGCAAGGCAATGGTTTTCTTTGTCTCCTATGATGATGATGGCTTCCAATGAGGGTATGGATAATACCGTGCTTATCCACCATACGAATATTGGTACCATCAGCAAAATATAAAACTCCCTCGGAAGAGATGGTCATGCCTGTAAAATAAATAAAAATGCTCAATAGACAATATCAGTCGCTAGGATCAAGTAATGTTTCACTCTTATAAAAGTACAATTTAAAACAACGTGATTTCTGTTGATTTAACCATTTTGAAAGTAAAATAAGATAATTTATAATAGATTTCCACAAATTTTGTAATGCTTCTTTGAACTCTGGACATTACTTCTTGTTTTAGAAATTGAAATTTACGAAAAAGTACATCAGTTACCTTTAGGATATGCAAGTCTTGCTTCTATTCCTAGGCCTCCATCACCGCATGCATGATAATCACCCACAATGCAGCGTTCCCCATTTCCAACCACCGTTTCAACATTTTCTACCTTCACCGTGTCTCCATTCTCATCTTCTATCATAATCACACGAACGATCTGTCCTTTCTCTGGGCTTGACATGTACAAACTTCCATCGACCGGATGCACAGTCAAGTGGTAATGGTGCGACATTTGCATGGCACTAAAATATTGCATTAAAAATCACTTGAGGCCTTTGAATGGAAGTCAAAAAAAAAGTGAACAGATATTTTAAAACATAATGCTCTTACCTCAGCTTAAGAATGGTGTGCACATTTCCTTTCTGACTGATTCGTCGCACCAGATTAAAATCGCCAACGTAAATACTTCCATCGGGACCGCTGGTAAGCGCAACGGGAGCCAAAAGCTTGCCATCTTTTGCCACTCCGTTACAATCTTCACACATGAGAGGCCTCTGTTCTCCGTTACCCATAACAACTTGGACAATACTGGGCTGACGAGCGAAATACACGGTTGTTCCGTCCCCTTTTTGTAATATGCCTAAGCGATCAAAGTTTTAACACTTATTTTCAGAACTTTCTTTAAAGACATAATTCACAAGTTTGATTGCTGCTTCAGTACCGTCTTGAAAATTGTACCGATGATGAATATCCAAATTCCATCCACCAATTTCAGATATATCCATGTCATACCCTTGAAGAGTTGCAGTTTGAGTGACCCAAACAATGTCCGAGCAGGATGAATATTGATATCCAACAGAAACTACAAGAATATTAATTTTAAATAAATTACAGCTATCATTGAGTTGAATGTTTGGTCTTGGTCATACAAGACTGATGACTAAATAAATTACACAGTTTTCCAGTATAATTGTAAGCTAAATCATTTTAAAACTGTGTCAGACTGAAACTAATACATCAGCAGTGAAAAAACTCATAAAGCAATGACTTTATATGGAAATTTCAAACACTGAATTAGCAAGTATTTAGGATAATAATGTTTAAGTTATACCTATTGCAGCAGCGATGCCGTAAACCTTTTGCTTGTAGACATTTCTTTTATTCCATGGGAATGTAAAAGTAACATTGGGATCAGCTTCGAAACGCCTTTCGACCAACACTCCTTCGATGATCACCCGTAAATGGACGATACTAAGTCCGGGAGGAATCCGTTCGGGTGTCAACTGCACGTATAAAGAGCCATGGTAGCCCGGAGAACTACTGCTTTGATACAAGAGATGGAGATTGGAGCCTGGAATTTCCAGACTTTCTTGCACGACCTAATACAAAGAATGGAGAGTTAGGAAAATAAATCTTCAAAAGATACTTAAAACGAGCTTTGGCGCCACGTGCACACCAGTGTTTCCATGTAAATGACACGTCGATCGGGACACCCTCCAAGCATTCCAGGTTGCCACGTTTCGTGAACTGTCGGTCTCATATAAGAATGATCGTGCTGAATGCATTCCTTGTTGGCACTTGGCTCTGGAGGCAACTGATCCTCAGCCGTCACCATGATGGCATCGGTATCCATGACTACAATTTGATTCCAAGGCACCATAATTTTTTTCTTGGTAGAGAGAAAAGGGTTTCGGTGGAATGTTAAAGTGATGGCACCGCCTCCATTAACCATGATATCGAACCTGTATAACAAAAGAATCCCCTCAGAAATTGTAAATTAAGCAAGCTTCAATATCTATCTTGAACTCGAATCAAGGGGAAACTGATGGAAACGTGAACTATGCAATTGGACATAATTTTTAACCCAATACAGCATTGCAATCATTCCCGTAAAAAAGTGACAAATAACACTATGTCCAAATGCTTGACTTATGCCTGCAATATTGCATAAATTTAGCGAAAAAAAGGTAGTCCACAAATGTTGAGATTTAAAACATATAAACACTCAAAAATAATTAAACAACAAATGTTTGTTTTTTCTATCGCATGTATTGCAATTCTGAAAGAGATAAGATTCAACACAAGCCTGTTCAAATGGATTTCATTGACTTCTGTAACCAAATTTAAAAATATTAAGACTTTATGGAACATAGGGTAGCATTAGATAGGGTATTGCAAAATGAATAAAAAATCTGTATTTTTACCATCCTTGATCCCTGGAAAGAGCAAATCCAAAATTGGGTTCGGTGTCCACGCTGACTCTTGTTCCGATGATTCCTTGGCCGAGCTTATTGACCACTCGGCCTCTGATGACGGACACGCGGCTGCAACAATTACATCAAGTGTTTAAAGCCCCCCACCATCGCTTAAAAAATTAATTTACAACATATTATTATTTCTTCCCTCTTTTGTTTAATTTATAAAAGTAGGAATGCCCCCTTAATCCTTCCAAAGCCTTCGAATTACTGAAGTTTATTCTCAGAAAAAGTGTAAAATAGGCCTAAATGTATATAACATAAAACATAGATCTATCCTAATCAATATATCCTTAATTAATGCCCATATGTAAATCTAACTACAAAAAAATATATATATATAAAAACAAAAAAGACATTTGGCCTCAAGCACAGTAGGCACAATTTGCAAAGTGTTTAGGAAAACTTAAAAAATTTTAAAAAATAAGAAAATAAAAAAAAATAATTGGTGCAAAGGACCCGCACAAATACATATACATTAAAGCAGGAGTTAATGGGAATAAAGAGGATTTAAGAATTTGTCATTAAAAGTAACACATATATTATTCTATAGACACTGAAGGATAGGAGAAGGATCGGACATGTTTTAAAGGGTAGGATGGCAACACACAAGCAGCAGGGAGGCCACATTAAAAAAAGACTTGACAAATAATAAAAAGGAAATCTGACACGTATTGGTCCTAAATATATCATAAGTGTAACGTTATTATAATAGAATTCATTCACAGCCACATATCACACGAGTTATACATAGGTAATCTTACTCGCAGATTTCACCATGGCTATTCAAATGATTAATGCCTAATATCAAAATTATAATTGAAAATATATTTATAATAGAACACCACAATTTCTATTAGATATTTTAACTTGAATTTTCGTGGCTATTTTTTTTACAAAGTTGGGGAGAAATTTCCCAGTGAAAAATGGACAGCGGTTTAATTGCGCTACAATTAGCCTTTTTTGCAGTAAAACTGCAAAAAAGTATAACTTAAGAATTTCTGTCGTTTTATGAAACATGGTGCAGTAAAATTGCACCCAGTAGTAAAACAAAACCTGACAGTTTTTATTTTCTGGAACACAGTTGAATGCAGTTCTACCGCAATTTGTTTTTCATAAAACTTTGGAAATTCTAAAAAAAACACTGCAGTTTTAATGCAGAAAGACTTGCAACTGTAGCGCAGTAAAACTACAGCAATTTTTTCACTGGGATTCAACGTATCAAAATGATTGCTGGTGTGGTGGTACATTTTAATTTTTAGCTATCTAATTTCAATCTTTTTTTAACACCAAACACCGTCAATATTAGCTTTGACCATATGGCAGAGCTTCATTAAATAGCTAACCTAGTTTGATTTTATAAAGAAACCTTTTTCCAGAATAGTTTAGCAGAGATATTTTCTAAAAATTTATAATATCACATCATTATGGGTGGATTAGGCTGGGTGATTAGGATAGTGATTAGGCTGGGAATAAACTTCAAAATTACATGTTAATTTTGAAGTTTATTCCCAGCCTAATCACTATTCCAGACTTGAGCAATCCACCCTACTGTTTACAATTAGGAATTAAATTATTCTGTATTTATTCTCAATTTTACATCCTACCGGTATATATAGCTGTACTGCTATTTAATTCCTAAACTTTATTGGCATTAACTAGCTTTGGAAGTTCATTTATCGAGTCCAAGTTGGAAAAATTAATTCTTTTTTGTCTGTTTTTAGTATGTAGTCTATAAAATTATCTCAAAATAACTATTTTGCATGAAAATAAAAATTAATATAAGTGTGGTGTAAATTTAAGCTGTTAAATAAATTATAAGAATTAATCCTAATATTATTGGAAAATTTAAAAATATAAATACATTGACATATACTAGACTTAAAAACGTGCATGGATAATATGAAAAATAAAAATTTTGAGAAAATAAAAAATAAAAGCAGTATTTAGAAATTTTTTTTTAAAATTCAATTAATGTTTCAATTTGCTAACCTTAAAAAATACCCCAGTTGCCCCATGCTCTTAGGATGACCGCAATGTACACAGTGGTATTTCCATTTAAAATAACTCCGTGCAAATTAAAAACAATTAAAATAATAAATGCGTATTTCAAATTATTGAATGAAATTTTGATGGTTCTTAGGACGTGTACAAGCGGCAAACAAAATGAACTACAATTTTTCTTTTGTGGTTTTGTTGTGACATTTGTAATATATATATACTCACCTTTTGATGAAGGAACTCCAGAATTTGCTATGAAAAAGTGGGAACAAAGCAAGAGCAGGGTAGAATGAACAAATTCACACATAAAGCAGAAAAAACACAGAATTTGAGCACAAAAGACAACGCGACAAATAATAAATCACAAGGAATTGGCCCAGAAAATATAAAGATATAGAGTGGAAGTAAGGACATACTTCACTCCAATAAATTTTTAAAAATATTAACGGATTTTTTTTAACTGGTTGAGAATATACAATTCAAAATTCAAGACAATTCGTTGAAAAGTGAATTAACAATATAAACTCGCTTACGAGAAACTGAAAGAAAAAAAACCAATTTAATATCTTAAATGGTCAACCGAATTTTGGTTTAAAGTTCTGGATTTTGGAAAAGTAATTACTAGAGAATGCATAAATGACCGCCATCAAGATGGTCCATGACGGGACGCCAAACGAGGGCACGAGGACAAGTATATGCACCACATAAAATACACGAAATACGGACTTACAAAGTAAAATCCCCTCCCATCTCCTCCCCTCCCGTAAGAATGGGCCAAATTTCAGACAGAAAAAAAAACTTCCAAAAACGGAAGCGGAACGAATCACGGTAAACAATGGGCAAATGTACGAAGCACGGAAATAAAAAAACCGTCAACAGACCTAAAGACAGACTGTCAACATTGATAACAAAATGGGCTCGGTTTCTTTATTTTTTTTTTTTTTTTGGCTTTTTTTTTACTTTTTTGTATTTTTGGTATTGTTATGGCACCTCATAGTTCAATTTATATAAATTGATCGAATCAAAAAATTCAAATTAAATATAAAACTTGTTTTTTTTACACTTACTTCTCACTGTACTCATCTTTGTGTACATAGCTTTGAACGCTCTTCTCTTCAATTAGGAATTTCACGCGTTGATAAAAGGAAGCCGTGACCGCCGGCGGCTGCTTACGGTTCAAAACGTCTACCGGATCAGCCGTAGTCACGCACATCAGACTGTCTCGACACGCATCTACTATGCAACATTCACTGTCGGCACAGTCCACGACACCATCTGGTCCAAAGTTAAGAAAATGGAATTATTTAATTTTCATAATTTAAAATTCAAACAAAGGACACACAAGTTTAAACAAACCGACCATTGTCGTTGTCCACTCCATCGTCACAAGCTTTTTCCAACTGAACAGCACAATCCAACCCGTCCCATCCATCGTGACAGTGGCATTGGTATTCTCCATCTAAAGTGGCACAATCACCGTGATGATTGCAGTCCATCGGACATCCCTCTGAAATGAACAAGTGATACATAGGTGTGCATGCACACGTTGTAACCACCTGAAACAAAGTCGTAATCGAACTTAATCAATATCAAAATAAAAATAAAAAATATCTTCATAAATATCAAGTCCATAACTTAAAATCGTAAATTCAATAAACGTTAGTTACAACAATTCTTATTGAAACTTAACTGCATGATGTTGATTGAAAAGCTTAAAAAAATATTAATTTATTAGTAAGGCAGAGTCAGGTTATTAACTATCAAGCTGAGGTTAGCACACTTCAAGCGTGCCCAAGTATAAAATGTCAGCGTAGCTAATACATTGCACCAGATTAGGCTGCAAACTTAGCAAAACTAATTTCATGCAAATAAAGTTTTAAATTGGTTTTCTATTGCCTATTTGCTGATTGACAAACTTTCCTCCACATTTTGCAGTTTACTCGTTTTCAAATAAAACTGACATTAAACATAGTTTAATAAGAACAAGAACCATGCCTGTGGATTGTAATTTAAATGAAAGATGTTAATAACGGGTTAAGCAGGATCGTTGCATTTCCTCATAATAAATGGGACAAAAAGTTGGGAGTGGCAGCAGTATGCATTGAATTCATGCTTACCTAATGTACAATGTCGTCCATTCCATCCTTGCATGCAAACACACGTTCCGTTGTTGCACTGGCCATGAACCGAACACCTAGAATCGCACAATTTGTGATCACATTTTGCGCCAGTCCAACCGTCCACACAGTGGCAATGTTCCCCGATGCATTTGCCAAAGGTACCACAATCTGCGTTGCAAAATGCTGCAAAATAGTAGCGATCTTTTAGAAAGAGTCACAATCCATCCCAACCAAAGACAATGTGAACACTTAATTTAAACAATACTACATAAAACAAAGAGCATTCTTCACATTTTACTTAACATGCAAAACATGAGTAAAAACCAATCACATCAATTTGCGTGTTACCTTCGGAGCAATCCGACCCAGTCCAATACTTTTCGCACACACACTGTCCGATGTCCAGATCAAAAGTGCCATGCCCCGAACAATTGGGCAAGCACTGCACCAGGCGATCGTCCACGTGACTGCAATTGTGACCGTTCCACCCTGGTCGACAGATGCAACGACCACCCGCACAAATGCCGTGCTCGGAGCACACAGGATCCAAGCAGTCCACTGCAATATTGTGCAAGAAAAAGAAATGGAGCAAATGATAATAAATGAGAAATATTTTTAAAAAGTTAAGTTTTTCATTGACCTTGATCGCAATGACGTCCTGTAAATCCTGCATTGCACACGCAAAACCCCGAACGACATTCCCCGTGGGAATTACAATCTGGCACTTCACAGTCTAACTCGGGAATGCCACATTCCGAGCCTTTCCATCCTCGTTCACAATGACAAACGCCGCCTGAATATGTTCCATGGTTACTACAAAGTACTGGACATAAACCTAGATGGAAGAACATTAAGAATTAGCATAGAATTGCTCCATTAATTTGAAAATGGTTAATTTTTAAATCCATATTTTTTCTGAACCCTTCGATAAAATGTAGCAACAACTTACTTAGCTCGCAGGCATTTCCCGTGTATCCCCGATAGCATTCACATTTTCCCTGCGTGCAAGCTCCATGATTATAACAGTTGTGCAGACAAGGTTCGGCACCATCGGCTAAATTTCATAACTTAAAATATTCAAGATCAATTTTCAAAAGGAAAACCAAACAATAATTTAAAAACAAAATTCTGACCAATAATTTCGGCAATGAAAGTTACTGCTTGGGGTTCACCGCCATCATTGTATAAAGAAAAGAACCACCATCCGGGATCCAAATGATGTAAAAAGGACACTTCCAATGGTGACTTGGCAAGAAAATCACATTAAAATTCCAAAAATTATTACTGTATTTCAAAAAAAAAAATTAAATTGTAAGTCCCTTAAAGCATGCTTGCTGAGCCAGAGGTCATCCTGGGTTGAGATTTGCTAGTTACCAGCTAATTAGGGCTCAGCTGGATACTTCCCACATGTGCTATTATTTTACGGCTCATATCGTATTTCCAGTGGCTAGTGGGGATTGCTGAAATCCCTTACAACCCTGTCCCCCATTCCCATTCTTCCATTTCATAAGCTTTTATGACTGTAAAAATTGCCTGTGTCTAATAAAAACATGCTTTTTATCAAAATCCAAAAAAAAATATTACATGTTTAGTACCGGTAATTAAGATTGCATCATATTGTCAGCCATTCTCTTTAAAATATTATGCCTTTTTTAGGCAGATGCATGTTCAACGTCACATATAAATTTGACACATGCAGACCTTATAGTTATCAAAAACTGATCTATAATAATGCAAGCAATGTTAAAAGCTAAGTTTTTCCTAAAAAATTTGGTGCACTTGGAGCTGTTTTCTAGCACTCAAAAATTTCGTAAACATTGAATAAGATAAGGGAAAAAAAAAGACAAAATCATGCAGAGTATAAGTCGCTCACCGGTGCCGAAGAATAAACTTGTCTTTTTCTCAAAGCATGTTTCTCTATTTTGATTACAAAGTCGTGCCTGGTGATGGTCGGAGGTTGATGCCGCCTGCCGTACAATGCTCCGTCCGCCGATTCCGCCAGGCTTAAATTAAAGCGCACGAGCGAGACGCGAGTCTGCTGGATTTGAAAATTCCAGAATCCATGTGGAAGAATTTTGTGCGATGTTTTACGACCGAAAGACACTTCCATGACTGGCCATAAATTATGATCGTTGGGGGCAACTCTCGTAGGATACATTGTAGGAACTGTATTTTAAAGAATAAAAAATTCTTTAGCTAAATGGCACTAATAATGAAAACCAAGTATAATATCCTCGTACGAACCTTTTATAGTGGGAGAGGGTGTATCTTCAATTCCTTCCATGGAAGCCAATTGGGCATCTTCCACAAGAATGCACCCAGGACTACTTTCCAAATGAAATGGCATTGTGCTAACAGCTAAAATTAAAAAAATATATATACTTAAAAAATTTGTTTTCTCGTGCATTTTTTTAAGTAGACATATTGTTGTTAGCATACGTGTTTGTTCGTTGCGTTATTATGGTGCACACATGTTAATAATAGTCAAACAATATTTAGCTAGTATAAACACGGGTATACAGAATTTTTAGTTTTGTATAAAAAACATACTATAGGTTCACTTGTTTTGCTACATCAGTGACTACTGGTATTAAGGCACGGATCCAGGGAGGATGGGGGAAATCCAGGAAGTCATGAGTCCCCCCAATTCCCCCCCCCCCCCCAAAAAAAAATTGTCAGGATTCAAACTTAAAAAAATGGAAAAATATGCAAATTTGGTGATTTTTAAGCCCATTTTTGAATGTTTTTGAGCACAAAAAAAAATCGCTTTGGCGCCATTTTGTGTCAAAATTTTCAATAATGTACAGAAACCTTTTAATTTTTGCATATTTGTGTTTTGGAGCAGGCGAATGGAACAAACCTATAGGCCAAACTTTTGGAACATTTTTTTTGGGTCGGGGCTCCCCGGAAATGAATTTCTGGGTGCGGCCCTGACGGTGAATTCCCCCCCCCCCCAAGTCCGGATCCGCTACTGGGTATTCAACATTGTCTGAACACACCCGTTTTTCATTTGAATTCAGTTTTAAGGTATGATATCTAAAATGACTTTGTCAAGTTATAAATCACAGCTGATCTTAATAAAACTCAGTAAAATTTGCAATTACATGCTCAAATGAGATTAAAACCAGTTTGTTTTACTTAGAAGCAGTACACATGTAAAAGATGCCTAATTAGTAAAGACGAAATGCAGTAAGATAACGTGGCTTTTATTATTTTTAGCCTGCACAGTTGAGCCTCAATTTTTATTGAAAAAAAAATCTAAAAAATCTTGATACTGATAAAATACCAGTCTCTGCATATACGAGTGTACTAGTACCAGGGCCGTCCCTAGGGGTTTGGTGGCCCTGTGCGAAATGAAAATTGGTGGCCCTTTTTTTACAAGTTGTTGCTCAGTCATGACAACAGAGAGTAGGAAAAACGTTTTTTTTTTCAACTTAAGCTAGGCCCCTATTTTAAGCTAGTCACTGTACTGTACAATACCATAAAAATTTTCTAGGATTTCTTGTTAAATTCCCTGGAATTTTCTAGGATTTCTTGCAAAATTTCTCTGAAT
>JAQIXP010001173.1:0-19765 GCA_034700285.1 Proteroiulus fuscus | reverse complement strand
GGCAATTACAAGTCAATGGAAATTTACGCCGTTCTTTTGCTCGGTATCACTATAGTTAAGTATTGAAAATATGACTATTTTGAATCAAAATTAGGTAGCCTAAAAGATAATGGTGAGGTATAGCCAGGCAAAGTTGACTACTTTGAACGAAGTAAAACAAAGTCAGGCAAATTCGGCTAAATTTGAATGAAATAAGAATGTCAGGCCAAGTTGCTTACTTACGAATAAAGTCAGGCAAATTTGGCTACTTTGAACGAAGTAAGACAATGTCAGACAAAGCTACCTACTTACGAATAAAACTAATTCAGGCAAATTTGGTTACTTTGAACGAAGTAAGACAATGTCAGCAAAGCTGCCTACTTACGAATAAAGTCAGGCAAATTTGGCTGTTTTTAATGAAGTAAGACAACGTAAGGCAAAGCTGTCTACTTATAAAGTCAGGCAAATTCGGCTGCTTTTAACGAAGTAAGACAATGTCTGTTACAAGTCTGTTACAAAGCTGCCTACTTACAAGTAAAGTCAGGCAATTTGTCAAATTTTTTAAAGTCAGGCAAAAGTTAAAAATTTACGTTTAAAAGTCAGGCAAGATCTATGGATTTTTATACGGTAATTAAGTTGTAAGGAGAGTTATACTCTCAGTGCATTGTGTGTGTATGTTTGTATAATTATGTTGTATCCCTGATTTTAGAGAATTTTGTTGAGAAAATGTTGCCAAATAACATAAGTTTTCCTCTCTAATCTTTGCCTTGTTCACTGTAGAATGCAGATTGGATTCTTCATCTTGACCATGCTGCTGATGCAAATGGAGGAGCTGCCTCGGGAATTGAACCGTGGACCTCCCCAGTTGCCTGGGAGCAACTTTGACCACTCGATGGGGGTACACATCAGGCCAGATTGGGTACCCCCGGAATTTCTGCTATTTTTAAAGGTGAGTTGGCAGATTTTGATTTGAACCGCGTGTGCTTATCAGTCAGAATAGATATATAAAGTCATTTCCATACGTTTAAATGTTTCACTCGTACATGACCTTCTTTGTGGCAGGCCCCCGTGTTTAATTTGCTGTTTGCGCGAGAGAAAAAAAACAAAAACATGATATGACAGTCGCATATTTTGGTGCTGACAGCAAAAAAAAAGAAAAAAAATCAAGCAACTTTTGGCCGAGAGTTTGTAATTTTTCAAGTGAAATGTGGAAATTTATAAACTGAGAACATGACAGGGAAGATAACAATCTCTTCTGCTGTTACAGCCTACATTTTTTTTGGGTTATATTTAGGCACGTAAGCTTTGTGACACGCACACTTTTTGACTGAAATTAAACTTTTCTAGATATTGTTTGATGTAATGCCAAATTGAGTAAGTGTCCATGCATGTGCTAACTATAATCAGACTGTTTCGGTTATCAGGTTCTGATTTAAGGACCCCTAAGAGGCCTTCGGACCGAACGACACGCAACCTGATTGTCTGCGATTTCAGTATTTGTGACCTTTTTTCAAGGTATTCAACAGTTACGTATCCTGCTGATTACCTGACACTTGGAAAGTTGGCCATAATTCTGGGGGACGTTCGTAATATAGGACGTCTGGGGTGAGGAGTGAGGGGGGGGGGAAGAACTCGCCCAGAAATGGACAAAACTGGACAAAGGCAAAAGGTATTAGCCAATTTTAAAAGTCCTTTTTGAGGAGAAGGTTTAGAGACATAAAATAGGCACTTAAGGGGATGTACTTAATATGTTGACAAATGTGGGATTGGCCACTCTGGTGGAAATGTGAGCAACTAACTCCGCCATTTTGGGAATCCCATTTTATTTTGCATACATGTCAGGGTGTTAGTTAATCGTCTACAAATATTTTTTCAAGTTTTCTATAGCCTCAAAAATCCACAGAGAATCACGTCGATGGCTTAATTCAAAAGTAGCGAATAAGCCAAAAGTTGCTATCGAGATAATTGCATTTTTATGGAAAAAAGGTATAATTTGGAAATAATGTTTAAAAGGGTGAAATTTGGTAAACAGATGAAATAAAATATGTATTTTTTATAGGGAATGTGCTAATTTTCGTTAAATAATTAAATTAGTAAATTAATTAAGTAGTTTGAGAAATAATAGACTTAAAAATGCTCATTCGTTAGTTTGACTTTGGTTAAGTTTACAGGAAAGCGACAGAAATAAAAGTGCAACGTAGCAAATGTGCACATCCATTAGCTTGCTTTTTGAATAAATTGAAATGTCATGAAATCCATGTCATGAGCAATTTTTAAAAGGTAAACTAACGAATGGTCAGTACTGCGAATGGTGCCATTCACTACTTGTAACTTTTAGGGATGATACATTGTTGGACATTCGCTACTCTTCACTTTTGTAACTTTAACAATAAAGTTAAATTAGTTTCTGTAACTTTAGGTGCATTAGGGACACTTCAAGGATCACAATTGTTCACTTATTTCATTTTTGACAAATTGGCTTATTCGCTACTTGTGAATTAAGCCATCAATAAGGTTTTTTAGTGTGTATGTGGGGGGAACAAGGGGAGGGGGTCTAAGTACCTCACCAAAACAAAACGTAGGCTGGGGAATCAACCTATCGTGTCGTGTGAGATTTTGTCTTGTCTTTGTAAATGATTATTTTTATGCAAAATTTGATAAATATATAGTAAATAAACTCGGGCACAATCAGCTTAAAACGAGGGACTTCCAGAAAGTCAAAACCCAAAAAGTATGTCCGTATACATGACAGTTTTCTTTTCAGTAACCAGCGTTGTTTTTCCAAATAGGCCCGCAAGGCCCGGGCCTAGGGCGGCAAATTTTTAGGGGGCGGCAAATTTTCTGGGTGAACTGTCGTACACACCCATGTGAATATTTGAATGGACTTGAAAAATTAAAATTTCCCCAGTCCTTACCCAATCTGTAACTTCACAATTTCACCATAACTGCATATTAACAAGTTTTTCTGACATGAAAGTCCTACAGTAACTAAATGGAAAGATGAAATAGAAACTGATAATACAAGAAGTATACAATTGCAGGAAACCTGATGTGCAAAAGATGCAGTTTACAAAACGTCAGAAGTTTTCTGTATAAGTTAACACAATACTGACCAGTGCCATTGAAGGGAGGAGGGTTGCAGGGCCGCACGCAGGGGGAGGAGCCAGGGGTGAGGGGGGGGGGGCCCGTGTTCCCCCCACCATCATTGAAATGGTCAAACTCATACTAAAAATATGGAAAAATAGGCACTTTGGGTGATTTTTAGCCCATTATTAAGTAATTTTGAGCAAAAAAAAAAATCACCTGCGGCACCATTTTGAGTTAATTGTTACAATGATACAAAAAAACCTTCTAATTTTTAATTTGGCCAAAAATGTTGGAACATTTTTCTTGTCGGGATCCCCCCCCCCCAAAAAAAAATGGATTTCTGTGTGCAGCCATGAAGGGCTTGTTGTGGTGGGGCGGAGATGGGTGGGCGGCAATTTCAATCGGGCCTAGGTGCGGCAAACACCTAAATACGTCCCTGTCAGTAACTATGATATTGTCATGCTTTTTTATAATTTTTTTGACCATTTGGGGACACCCTGATACACCATGAAGTGCTTGTACATCACCAGAGGGTGAAGGTAGATAGGAAACCGGCTAAAACACTCACTTCTCAGACATCCTTTATGGATGCTCCTTGGTAACTTGTTGACCCGTATTGTTATATGACTCAAGAGCAACAGTTTGACAATCAGACAAACAGAACATTTTCAAGGCATTGAATTGAAATGTTAATTGGACGTACAATTCAATAAATATTTATTTGGAAACTGCGTGATTTGGTAGACAGTGAATTTCATAAAAAGCAGTCATTTCTGCAGATATGTTAGATGCCCCCACGCGGATTGCTCAGAAAGTTCAGTGATCATAGTTAATATAAATTACCCCATCACCTATTATGTAAATGGTATAGTTGGGGTTGGGGCAATTTGTGTACTATGCAACAAGCAAGTATTTCATCAAGAAAAATTGAAGCAAAGACAAGCACTTTCAGTGGCTTAAAGTTAACAGAAGTGGCCACTAGACGGCACCAGTAATATCCACATAATGGCTGCCTTTAATTTAAAAATCACTCAAAACAAGATGATGATAATTATTTCTCTGTAACTGGTATATTAAACGATACAATTAGGTTAGACAGTTGTCTAGCACTTGTGGGGGGAGGGGGGAGCGGAACTTTCCCCAAAGCATGTTTTGACTGTCTTGCCTGGCCAATAAACGATGCTTGATATTTTTGATTTGGCCTTAAAAATCGTTTTTCGTGATTTATGATTATTTTGTGGAACTTGTTTTCCAAATTTTGTTCCCAAATAAATAAATAAATAAATAAATGGCAAAGCTGAAGTGTACACGCCCTTTGCCCCCCACCCAAAAATAAATAATACCAGTAGTTTATTTTCTTCCTCATCTGGTTGGTTAACCCTTTTAGCAGCAAGGCTATTTCCCCTGATTCATTTATCGTATTTGAATAATTTTTTTTATCAAAACTGGTAAATGTTGTTTCTTGCGAGAAATGATGCTAAAAATTATCAAAATATTGAGAAAAATACTATTTATCATAAAGCACACAAAGTAAGCAGGACTGGAGTTTACTCGGCAAAGGGTTAACGCACTTTTCGATTCTTTTTAGTTCCTGAATATATTTTTTTTTCTCTAACAAATAACTGTCATTTTTGCTTATTTTTTTGCAGAAATGCATTACTGATATTTTGTTGTTTTTCTTAGTTAACCCCTTTCAGTCGCACTGATAAGCAGAAAAATCAAAAGTTGACTGCTGTGTTTATTTTGATTCGTCTATTTTGACCCAACTGGATTACTTTATGATATATGATGGATCTATAAAAGAACATTCTGCGGTTTGTTTATGTTTATTTTTAATTTTTTTCTGCATTTTTTTTTTTGGTAGACCAAGTTTTTGGAGGGAAAAATGGCATTGGCACTGACTACAAATCTTGCAAAGTTAGCTGCATAGTTTCCCCGAGGTTATGGTTTCCTGTAAAGAAGCGCCACCTGCACGATGGATGACGTAAACATGTCCCATAAATTACCAGGGTTTGTGTAGTTTTCTAGTTTTCATAATGGATCCATTTTCAGTTGAGTTATATGAGGAAATAGGAATAAAGTGCCAGAGAGAAATAGACGAAAATAGTACAATTCATGTCAGATCGGATTTTTTGGCTTTTCTGTTAGAATTGCTGTTGTTATTATTTTGAAGAAGTCCGTATATATTCTGTTAACTAATGCAGTTTTGTCACAGGAGAAAGTTGTAACTAATTTGACCAAAATCTCTTAAAAAATATAGCAACAGCTAGAGATGTATGCAAAATTAAAATGAATGTTATTTAAAATGGAATATGTAAATTTTTGCAGAAAATACATTTCAGAATTAACTTGACGTATTTCTGCAGAAAAATTAGTAGTGTTCAGCAGTAATGTAAGCTCCTTAAAAGTTTTTGTATAAATCTGACCTGCTTCTGCACTGTAAGCATGATGAGGGTGAAAAACTAGACATTTTGTGAAAAAAAATAGACATTAAGTGTGAAAATAGGGAAAAAATAGAGACTGGGGATAAGAAGTATGTTACCAGCTAGACATCTCGTGTGAAAATATGACAGTGTGAAAAATTAAACTGAAAAATGTGAAAAAATGTAGTAAATTAGATTTAGTGTGAAACTTAGACTGTGTAAAATGTGGAAAGTTAAGGCTCTTTCACATATACATGTTTTTGTTCTATGTTGCATAGAGAAATGAGCATATGTTGAGCTGTCACATGTACGGTGCATTCACATGGCCGATGATCAAATGTGCTAAGTTATGTAGAATTAGAATTTTGTCTCATGCAAGTTTTCTACTTGGCCAATCATGGCCAAGCACGTGCAGAATTGTGGAAAAAATTACGAGTGACGTCACCTACATATGCAGAAAAGTTGGGCTGATCCCAACTTAGAAAACTTGACATAACTTCTCTCTATGTCAGCATAGTGACGTCACATGTAACCAACATAGCAGTCTGCTGCAACACATGTAAAAAAAACATGGATATGTGAAAGAGCCTTTACTGTGTCTTACTGTGAGAAAATGCAAAACTTACCGGGTGTAGGCCTAACATAAAAATAGCATTAATTTCACATTTTTTTATTTTAATTTATATAAAATTATATTTTGAACCAGTTATATTATAGGATTGACTGAAGCTATCGTCTGCTTGACAGAATTTTTGAGGTTTTGTAAGCAACATAGGCTATTTTCCTCAACAGATGGCATTCACATTTAAAGTGACAAAAATACATTTGTTGCAAATTTACTTGTCCTGTAAAGTATTTTGCAAAGAATGCTATTCTGTATGATACTTACAGGATAATATTATGCTGGTTCAAAAGATAGTCATAAAAAATTAACAGTGTTGTTGGACTATAAATAATGTATGTTGTCAGTGGTGTTGTTCATACCATTTATAGTTTTGGTGTAAATATTACGCTTATTGCCCAAATGTGTTTCTTGTCCAATTACGAATATTGCCTGAATTTCTGGCATAGGCCTATTTTTTTTTTTTTTTTTTTTTTTTTGACTTCAGCTTTCTTTATTATAATGAAACTGAGATACATGTGGCTCATTTATAATAAACTCGGCAACTTATCTTATTTAACTGACAAAAAGCCTTTTTTGAAAATGTTTTTCTGCCGCAATGTGCATTTCACGCATGTTTGGGAAAGAAACTCGAGGCTTTTTTAATTTCAATTCGAGCAAAAGACAGACATTTTGGACGTCAAAAGACATACATGAGTGAAATCGGACAAACAAATACATCTTCTTCATCTTCCAAGCAACTTTTGACTTTTCTTTTGCACTCTCTTGCCTTTATGATACATTGGTTAGGATTAAGGAGAAAAGTCAAATCAAGCGTTTTACATGTGAAATAGATAAATTGAATCTCAGCAGGTCAGGGTATTTGTCACTGAACAGTTAATAGACTTAATTCTGGCTTCGATTTAGAGACTTGCAGGTCTTTACATTAATTTCCAGCAAACTTTTTTTTATTTTGGCTGCTTTTTTCCCCCCTTTAAACTTCCCCTTTTCTATCCATCTATATTAGTTTTTTTCCATAAGATTCTTTCTCACTCTGGGACATCGCCATTCGTCACTTCTGTTTTGTCACATTCAAATCCCGCCCTCCTGCGATGCTATTTTTGGTCCTGTTTTTTTTTTCTTTTGGCCCATGTATGACAACCAATTGATTTCGTCTTTTCCTTTTTGAATTGATCCCAGTTATTAAGTTAAGATGTTGGATTGCCATAGGGAGCTCCCTTGTGAAACTCCTCGTTCTGGCTGGCCCTCCAATCCCAACGTCTGGCTGACCCTTCTGTCAAATTTCTGTTTTTTATATATACCATATACCTTGACAGTACTTGTTTGGATGTATGGCACCCTGGAGATTTGGACCTATCCCCCTGAATGGTCTACCCATTATTTTCACTTTTTCCCAACTATTAACACTGACCTATAGGAATTTTTGTTTTAACTTTGTCTTCATGGGCTGACCTTATCACTAAATTATATTTATTCTGTGTTTTTACTGAAGTATATATTTTCTGTAAAAATGTTGGTTTGTAAATTTCTATTTCATATGATGTTTTGATCTGTTGTTTTATGTGTTATTTAACAAAAATGTTGAGTAAATTCAAATTGCAGAAAATTATTCTGTATTTTTCATTTAACATTCTGTAAACATATGGCTTCATATAAAAGTATGCATGTAACATTGTATCAATCAAAAACAGAATTTTTTTTTCATGAATAGAAATTTAAATATTTCCATGGAAATTAAAGAAATATAAATTATTATTTCTTATAAATTACAAATGTGATTAATTGTAAATAATTGTCTATAAAATTAATTATAGAAATCGTATAGAATAGATCAATTCATTTTATTATCAATTTATTATTTATTTATTTATTTTTTTTACAAAATAATCAAATTCTTGTTTTGTAATTTTTCTTTACTTTTTACTTGACCATATTCTCAGTAGGTATAATATGCATATTTTGCATTATGTATATGCTATCAAAAATTACAGAATAATATCTTGTTCTACATGTATTTAACTTATATATTTTTTTACATTTGCATTTTTATTATAAATATAAAGATTTGCATTGGTCAGAGAATACCTTTAGATTCGAGAAATGCAGAAAGTGCTTAATGATTTGCATGTTTGTGCTCATTAAAATAGATAGCTTCAAATGAGTGTAAATGATTAACTTCTGTTTGCAAAAATTAGAAATGTTAATTTTTCTTCTTGCACTTGTATGTGAACTTATGATGCTTATAGGACGTCCTATAATTTATCTGTTGACGCATGCTTGTTAAAATTAGCACAGTAAAGTTTAATTTCCCAGTAAAATTATAAAAGGCCAATTGAAATGAATTCAGTTTTTAGTTCCTTTTCGCTCAGATTTCTGCTAAAGAACGCATTTAAAGAAAGTTTCCTTTTTATTGCTATTTTTATTGTTTTATGAGCTATAGACAAATGTGAAAACACAAGCAATGGTTGTGTGTCAGTAGGTCATCGGACAATTGGTCGTGTGTCTGACTGCACATTTGGAGAAATGTCCCAAATAAGAAGCAGTGAGTTTACGATACATAATAAAACAATTTAGGTGCATGTCTTCTTGTAATTAAGGGTGAATGTTAAATCTGAAATTTATTAAATGGCTTGCCATTTAGCGAGTTGTTCAGATTTAACAAGTACTTTCTATACATCTGTACTGCTAAATATCTATATTTTTTGGCAAAATATTATTAACGAACCATGGCCTAGTTTGTTTAAAAAATCATCTGCTTTTATAAGGTAAAGAAAACTTGGGAAATATTTTAAATCACAGATTTTCCCATTTAAAAAAAAAAAATGGGCTATATTTATATATTTGCATGCAATATATTTGATTTTGTTCAATAATTTAGTTAATAATTTTGTTTTACAACCTGGTAATTCTGAAAAACTTAGGAAAGGCCTTTAATTTATGTTTGAAGGCAAAAATTTGTGAAAACTATAGCTATAGGAAGTAAACAGAAAATTATGAAATTAAAGGTTTATTTCAATAAAGATTTTTAACACATGTCTTAAAAATTGTAAGCTATGCTTTGCTTTCTAGATAATCACTGTTTCAATGTTATGACGTTAATAAAAGTAAAATTTTCTTCTGAGAAAACTTGGAAATTTTTAAGAAATTTTTTAAAATTTATCTGAAGAAAATTTGAAAATTAGTAGGCCTACCCTGTATAGTAGGGCTGTAAGTGTGACAAAATGAATAAAATTCAGAAAAGTGGGAAATTGGTTATACTTTATAAACCCTTATAAAAACAACATTGAAATAAATTTGTGAAATTGTTGGTGAAGTTTTGCAATTTACTTTCTGGCTCGTGTTACATTATTTTTCAAGCTCCATAAATATAAGCAAATGATGTTATTCAGTGTATACAAGCCTTGATTTGAAGTGAGCAGCTGGTGCACCCACAACAAGCCTATTATTATTCAAAATATAAAAAGACAAGTTTTTGTTTTTCTATTTTTTCCCAATTTGAAATTACTTTTTCTGGAATAATAGCAAAAGACATTGAATAGCACCTGCTGCTAAGGAAAGTCAATTAAAGTATAGAATATGGGTGCAAATTCACTGGAAACAAGATTTTCAAATTGTTTCCTTTTTATATATTTTATATTATTTAGTTCACCAATTTTATATGCTGGAATATTAAATCCTTTTTATTGAATAAATGTGTATGATATTAAGCGTATATAAGCAAAAAAATTAAGTGAAAGGTTGATGGGTCATAAGGAGCTTGTTGAGAAATGCTCTTTTTATATTTTTAAATTTTTCTTGGAAATACAAAAAGCAGTTTTGTATAAACTGAAAATATTGAGATTCTAATGCATGCAGGAATATTCCCAGATGGTTGATAAAAATTCTTATGGATTATATTTTATTGTTTTCGAATATACTTTGATGCAACCGCACATGTCCCAAATAATAAATAGTATCAGCGGCTTATTCACAATAAAAAATATATATGTATTTTTTATTTTTATTTAAAAAATACACAGGTAATATTTATTGTATACTGTATATAGTATATGGGCAGCACTTAAAGGCATCACTGTCCATATTTATAATATAATAGAAATACATAATAACTGCTGCAATATCGAAGTTTTACTAATTTTTGTTCAATAAAAGAGTGAACTGAGTATAATTTAAAAGGATTTCTAGTAAGTCACTCATCAATACTGAAGCATTGGTTGTTTCCAGTTTTTTATTTTGTTGAGTAGGGCATTAATTTTAGGAAGTTTTAAAGAGTTTGATTTAATTAATGTAACTAATTCAAATAAATTATTTTTTATTGCTAAAATATATCGCTGCAAATACTGCTGCAATATTGAAGTTTAAATATTTTTTGTTCAATAAAAGAATGAACTGGATAGGTATAATTGAAAATTATTTCTATAGTATATAAGTCACTCATCAAATAATGAAGCATAATGTTGAATGATTGGTAATTTGGTTGTCTTTCCAGTTTTTTCTTTTGTTGAGTATATGACATTAATTTTATAAAGTTTTGAAGAGTTTTTATTTAGTTACAGTAATGTAACTAATTAAAAATAAATTTGTTTCCTTGCTAAAGCTGTAATAATGTGTCAACCAACTAGTTTATGATGTTTAATATCTCTGCTTTGTTTACCCAAAAATGTTGTAACCACAAATTCAACCATAACATATTATATACTCTGGGTTATAATTTATTCAGAATTATATTCATCAATTATTATTGTGTCATTCTACGGGCTCTTTGATATTTGATAGAGAATAGCCTAGCTAATTTCGGTTTTGTTTTACAACTGCATACAGTTTTAATGTAAAACTGCAGTATATAATTTGTGTCCATTTCCATATTGAAGCTCCGTATTTTTATTTTTTGCACGCATATTTGAATCCTAATAAAATGTAAGTTGTAAATCATGCATGGTATATACAGTATATAATATTATGTATTAGATTGCAAATATTCGTGAAACAACACATGTCGTTAGCAAGCAAAATCGATGGGTAACACAGGTGGGTTTGATGTCGTTAAACTCCCTTCGTAAATTTCTGAACACGAGAGATAGCGAGTATTTTTCTATCATAATTGTGAAGGGACCTCTGGAGTATAACAGGGAGACAATTCTAATTTAGGGGCGCTATGCTATACAAGGATGGATAATAAGGGGGTAGAAAACATGTAGCAACGCTTATACTATATGTATAATTTCAAATCCCTCAGAAACTGAGATGAATTAAATTATATAGGTTTGGGTATTTGGGGTTGGTTAAGAGGGATACTCCGAAGACCTCCCTAAATTCCGTTCTGTACTAGCTCATATCGACCATCTGTAGCAGAGATGACCTCTCGGTGAGGTAATGGATCCCTACTGAAATTGTCTTCAAATAATTGTCCATGAGGGACTGGGACAAATTGAAATTGCGTGGGTATTCTTTTACTTGCACTGACCACTCCTGTTTTGGATCCAACTAATCATTATTCTAGTAATTATATACTTATCAGTCCAGTTTTTAGAAGCCATTAGGCCTACTACCAGAAGAACTTTTAAAATGTATTTGTAAACTTTAATTTCTGTTAAATATTTTATTACTCATACAAGTATTTACCAATAACTGAGTTTTGAAGGACGTAAGGAATGCCTGACTGAGTTTTGAAGGACGTAAGGAATGCCATCCAGTGATTGTTCTTACAGACAAACATGATTTTTACACATTAATTCAAGAATTAACAAATCCAAAATTATAAATTATAGGGCTATTATAGGGCTCACTTACTTAAGAATTTACTTTCAAGTTTGGCCATCGTCATTTTCAAGTTAATTGTTGAGAAAATACATACATATATACTGGCGACCTTGAATTGCATTTTATTTGATTAAATTTAAATTGGAATTTGCAAAATTTAAGTAATTTTGGGAGAATTAAATTTATGTATGTACAAACACGTCTCACAAATGCATAATTTCTCAAATTTATTTTTACTAAAATATTTTTTTTTATCAGCATGTTATTCTAATTAATTTTCGCACCTTTCCTCATTTGATTTCTTGGAAATGATGTAGGCCTATATAATGCTTCTGATACTTTTGGGAATTAAGGGCTGCACTTGTAATACTGCAGAAATGAAAACAAAATGGTTCCTTCTAATGAATTTTTTTACATCCATAAATCATTTTTGTCTATCCATATCCATCATGGACACATGCATGCATACATTAATCCAGGAATCCTCCAATCATATCGCTGGAAAAAAAAAGTCTTAATAATTTCTTCATGGATATATGAAATTATTGATTTTTTTAAAATATGAAATTTATAATACTTAAATAAACATTAGTGCATGTATGCAGGTGGATGAAATCTGGCGCAAGTAGAGTAAAAAAAAAGTCATTTACTAAATTCACATAAAATAGGCCTACAGCCCCCGTGGCAAACGCAAAACTTAATTCAATTTCACTCATACGTGTATAATACATCGCAGATTGGAGAAAATGTACGTTGTAAAGAGTTAGCTCATTTGTTTTCCTGATGAATGGGTTTTAATTGATGGAGTGGGTAATTAGCAATTGGACGCCAAACTGCTTGAAACTTCGCATAATTTAATACTGTTCAAGATTCATGTTGTAATTTTTTTTTCTCGTAATTTTGGTATATATGAACTTTATTTGGATTGGTTGTTTGTGCAGAAGTGAACTCTTTTAAGTAACACCTCGAGCACCTACTCTTTTGTTTTCTGTATGATTAAAGACGTCGAGTAAACATGAATTAGATGGGTATTCTGATCGAGATAACAAATGGAGTCAGAATAAACAAAGGCAATAGACGATTAGATTTTTGGGGGTCTATCTTTATACAACAATTTCGCTCGGGTGTGCAAATTTAAATATCCAATTAAGAATGTCTAGAAAGGGAAATTAAGTACCAACGAATACTTAAGCTCTTCTCTGTGTATACGCTTGGCACATTGAGATTGATTAGTGCGTAACCATCTTTTTCTGGGGGTACTCAATTCCATCGGAATCCCCGAGAGATAAACCATCAGCCAGTTTACAAGGCCAAACGGTTTTCACTATTTATCATTATATACAACTTGTGAAATTTAACTGAAATTTTAGCTATGAGAATTGATAGGACATGTATGCTTTACTAAACTGATGCACATTACTCTTAATGCAATTTTATACCCACCTTTTGTAGTCCCTTACAAATCGATAGGCCAAACCCCCGAATACATCAACTGGAATAATTCTGGAAAATTATTTATTAGTTTGGAACAATGCGAGTTATACATTTTTTATTTAAATTCATATTTAATAACTTGCTTGGCAGCCATTTTGGATTATATATTGTGCTGAGAGGTGGGTAAGACCAAAAGAATTAAAAACTAACAGGGATCCTGCAAAAATTATAAATTTGGTGTATTTTAAGCAACTAAATTATTGCAGCCTAAAATACAAGGAAGCATTAATTAAAGGGAAAGTCCCACTTTGTAACAAGTGATATTTAAGTTGTTCACACATATAATGAATGGCCGTAACAATAATTGCAGCAGTTTCCATAGCCCGGTGGAATTTTACCATGCATTTTAGATCTCAAGAGGGGATCTCAATTTAATAATTAATTTGCAATTTTGCATGCATTATTTTTTCATTGTTTCTAAAGTTTTAAATTAATATTGGGAATAAATTCCCAAATAATTAATGGGTTCAACCTATCAGCATGCTCGTCTGGCTGGTCACTATGTCCCGCCTGTACTAATGGCCGAAATGTGACTGCCCCTTAAAATCTCTGTAATTCTTCCAGACTAATTGGTTCAACTGTTTACCCATTGTCTATACCCTTTTGTGAATGTAAATTAAACCAGTTTTTTGTATGTAATTCATAATTTAAAAAGGCTTATTCTCAATCCTTTCGGCACGTAATAAAAGGTCAAGATATATATTATTCTTCAAAATACTAGCCTATTAATTCATTTCTGAATATATATATATATTCTCTTGTCTGCTTGTCATAAATTCAAGTTTTTCATGAAGAAAGTTAGTTATACGTTTCATTATTCTACATCATTGATTTATATCCTTTCCTCAAAACCCAGTCCCTTGTCAGAATATTATCTGGGATGTATTTATTGGATGTATTTATTTAACTGGACAAATGAAATAAATGGCTATTATTTGTGAATAATAAGTAAATGAGGACCTTTGCTGTAAAATGTTGGTATTTGTAGAATAATTTATTTTTATATAGATCACTACTTAATCATGCCATATCTTGAGAAATTTATCTCTCTGCTTGTTGGCTTTAATTTTCCCTTTTAATTAATTGAATCAAAAAGTTTTTTATTTAAATTGTTTACTATTAGCATATGAAATTGACAAAATTTGTTAAGATTTGGCCAATGTCATGGTACATAAAAAAGGCATAGGCCTACTTTCCATCCACAAAATTCATAGTCAAATTTTGGGCTTGTAATTATGAGCATGTCAAGTTTAAATAGCATCATGAATTAATCAAAGTAGGAATAATAGTTTTGAAAGCCGTAATAACAAAATGCTTATTAAAATGGGAAACAAGTGCTCATATAATGAAAGTACAGTTTAGTTGAATTATTATTAGATTATATTTGACTCTCTCTTGCATGCTACAGGTATTTTTTTCATGTAAATATGGAATATTTTTATTATTAACACAAAAATTAATAAATTCAAGAAAGCTTTTAAATATATTTACATTTTAAGTGGGCCCAAACTAATGTGTATCGAGACACACTATTAGAGTATATTTTATATGGAGATATTGAGTGCAAAGTGCTACCTGCCTGCATGAGTATACTTTTATGGATTCCAATTTAAATTGGCCTTGAAATTCACTTACGGGTTGTGTAAAAATACGTGTAATTAAATTGTAGCAACTATAATGCTTTTACATCAGCTGGAAATTAATTTTATTTTACTGCCATGAGAATACAACATCATTAAGACAAAACCAAAGGGTTATTCGAGAAGTATTCTGAGAAAATTGGTATAGATCTTTATGTTAATTATTTGCTGGGTTTCTGACAGAGGCGCAGCCAAGGGGGGAGGAAGGGGGGGTAGTTTGGGGTTTAAAATCCCCCATGACCAACATTTTGCCTATGAAAACACTCTTTTTTAAAAAATCGCCAAAATTTTGGGGGTTTCCACCCCCATTTGTAAATCCTGGCTGTACCACTGCATGGTTTCTGATATAACTTCTTAAGTATAGGCCTATGTATTTGGCTATTAAAGGCAAAAGCATGGGAAGATGTGTAAATTACCAGGCGAATTTTGCAAACTGATATGGGCATCCATTTTGTCTCCAATCTCCATCCGTTTTTTGTTTTAGTTAATAGGACCTGAGTAAATAGACTTGACAGCTGCCACAAATCCTAAAATTATATATTTGTTTAAAAAAAGAAAAAAATACCTAGAAACAATGAAACTACAAGCTCATGCTTTTTTGTTTTTGTTAAATATAATTTTCGACAGCTGGTTAAAAATTCCATCTCATTCACTGCCAAATTGAAATTTTTCATTTTTGCTGAAAAATATTAATTAAAATAGTAAACATGCAGTGTAATTAATTTAAATTGCCTCAGTCTTTATCTTAAAAGAATGTGTCCTGACGACTAGCTGCTACTGCTTAAGTTATAATCTTTTGCAAGAATGAAAATTTGCATATTCTTTAGAAAAATCTTGGTTAATCCCTGACATAAATGATGAATTTTCACAACTTCTATTGCCACATTGACAAATTATACGGTGTTGCATGTTAAATTAGTGGGCTTATACAAAAGTTGGAGATGTAAAAAGTTTTCAACGCAAGCAACCGAGCAAAAGTTGCCTGCTTCATAATTTGCTATGATGACCTTTTAAGATGGTAACCGCCTTCTTTTGCACTTGTTTTTTTCCTTGCCTTTTTCCATTAGAAAAATCGACTTTGATAAATAATGGGGGAGTTGGGCCCCGTTCATTAATCTCTTCTTAGTTATTGGACATCAAAATACTACGTACATTGGATTATTTTAAGAAATATCATCCATTATGTGCATGTTGCAGCTGAAAAATGACACTCGGGTCCAAAATGTCGATGGCAACTGTTTGCTTAATCATAGCCTCACAAGGGCCTACATTGAATTTTCTAATCAATTTTTGTCAAACGTAGGGGATTGTGGGATACCAAATTGTGACACTTTTTTATCAATATCTATCATACGCCTTGCGAATCGTGCATCGGAGCAGAAATATCCGTTTTTAAATTTGCATTTTTATGTCCAACTGGTATAAAATATGAAGTCTAAAAAATATATGATTTTGAAAAAGCATGGTGACACACCCTAATGTATTGATATTTGCATTTCGACTCTCGCCTTTGCTTTATGCAAATTTTGTAGGCCTATCAGTGTGAGGTCTTCCAAAATTGAAACTTTCATTGTTCTGCTACCCCTGTAACATGGCATGCATGCGGTTTTGTTGCCATAGTAGCAAAAGTAGAAAGATCCATAAATACGTGTTTGGATGGATCCATGAGTGCACATGGCGGAAAAGATAGACGATGTTTAGATACGGGGGAGATCATGGGGGGGGAGGGGGAACTGAGGCACCCTCATTTCCTCGCTGGTGGGGAGTCCTAAGAGATCAAACTCTCGCAACTCTCATTCTTTTTGCCTGCCAACTTCATATTTTTTCATCTCTTAGGCCCTATTTTTTGTCTTCTATCCTATATGGCTGTGTTTTTTTTTTCTTTCTTCTTCTTCTGTTTTTCCAACTGCTTTTCTCTCACAATGATTGATGAGCGTTGTTAATAATTAGACCAAACTCAAGAGTGGTGTGCTTTCTTCTTATTGGCTTGGCAATTTGGAAAATTCGTCGAGCTGTATTTGTCCTCTCTCTCAGGGAAATCGGATGATTGTTTGCCTTGGGATGGGGATATTTAATTCCGCAGAAAATCCACTGGGGGGACCCCTTGGTATATATTTTGTACGTACGTCAGCATTTTTACCATGCTTCCAAATGACTTATTGGTCCCTGCTTCGTTCTGCGCACTAATATCAAGATGCATCCTTTTTACCATGGCTGGGGCTAAAAGACATTGTCTAATGAGCAACATTAATGATAACAGGAATGCACTTTTGGTCTTTACCACCAGTCGGCTATACCTACATCTTACTGTATTGCTGAGTTTTAGTGAAAAAAATTAATGAGGACTTGATAAATTAGCAAAAATTCTTTGATTTCAGTGCATACCTTTGCACTGATCGTGCAAATCATACTATACGATGAGTCGAAGACCTCCCTAAGACGTCATGGGTACAGCAGTAGCGTAGCCAGCTATAGTTAGGGGGAGCGAGCTTGCAAAAAGGCGCCCCCCTAGCGAGCTGTATCCGCCCCTGGTATATAGGCGCCACTTTTAAAAAATTGTGTAAACGGGGAGCAATCGCTCCCCCTGCCCTGCACCCCCTCCCCCCCCAGCTACGCTACTGGGGTACAGGCTATCACTACATCTCATATGGCAATAGTTTCATTAATGAACTTTTGGCATCAATTTCGTGCAATGGGTTATTTATTAATTGTGATATATTCATCCTGATAACCACAAATATGCTTCCTGTTATAAGTTAAAGTAACTTTATAAGCGAAAAAACGTCTAGTTCATTGTTTTGTTGAACAGGTTGTACTTGAATTTAATTTACATGTGCTATATGACTTTTGGTTATTATGCTATGCAATGTATTAATTGTTATTGGCATATACTCACTCCCTTTTGAAAAGGAAAGCGCCATCCATGATAAATAGCTTTAAGCTACCATTAATTTTAACCAGGGACGTCATTTGGGGGGGGGGCAGGAGGGCATTTGCTTCCCCCCCCCCCTAACTTTCTGACATATACTAAATAAACTGGCAAAATAGGCACTTTTGTTGAATTTTAGCCCATTTTTGAGTGTTTTTGAGCAAAAAAAGTCGCCTGCGGCGCATTTTGTGTCAATTTTATAGCTATTAAGAACAACAAATTTCAAATTTTCACCTGCAGCTAAAAATATTGAACATTTTTTTGGGTCTGCCCCCACCCCCTAGCAAAAAGTTGAAATGACGTCCCTGTGTACTACAGTTTTGGACAAAAATGCCAAATTGTTTGTATAATTTTTCCTTGAAAAAGGAGGCGTATTATTTGGGGAGGGGGATAATACTGCTACTTTTTCTGGAAACAGTAATTAGCATAATACGAGTATTCCTATATTTTTTGTAAATAAAGGATCCTTTAACATTCCTATATTTAAGGGAAATAATTCTATGGTTGTTAAAGTCTGGGAGAAAATTGAGTATAAGGTACTCTAGTGAAATCAAAAATCATTTCTGAAAAATGCAGATTTTTGTAAGGATTTGGGTACACCCAATGCATCAATGCAGTAACAGAACTTCCTCATAATGGTCAATGTATTTTGTTTACTGTCAGTAAAGTCGACTGCTTTGAACTTGAACTATGGTTTGGCATACTTGGTCATTCTGAGGTGCAAAATTTCAGTTGTAATTACTAAGTCTTCGATCATTATTGCAATGCAAAATCATGCAAGTTAAATTTGACATCCGGTTTATAAAATTGCCCTCTACTCTTTTGGTAGGGTTTGCAGGTTTTTTAGTATTTATCTGCATGTAGCAGTCACTAGAAAACTTCTCACTACTCTCAGACTTTACCCTGGTTTCCCACACTATTTTGGACATCAATTAACTAAAATTAAATATTAAAAATTAAAAGTGCCCTCATCATGAAACTATATGTGAATAAATGTAACCCATTATAGGAAAGCTGGTGCATTTCTTCAATATTATACAGCTGACATTCCATGACAAACTGATGACAATATTAATCAGAAAAGTCAAAGTAGAGCATGCATGCAGGAAAATGTGGAATGACATATAGACAGACTTGATTTATCTATTTGCATGGTGACTACTAACCTGAAAACCTGGAAATCTCAGGGAATTTTATATTAACCCTAGAAAACTCATGGAATTTTGAATTGAAACCTGGAATTTTTCAATATCATCTTTTTTATTTTTTTAACATTATCCTGAAAATCAGCACAAAAAAATGATTGCTTAATTGGCTGCTGCAAAAATTAAAAATGATATCTTAATTGGCTCTTCAATGTAAAGCAAATAATAATTATCTTGGAAATTTGTGCATTTTATTTATTTCATTGTTACACCATCCAAATAATTGTTTTTGAACCTGGAAAAATGTGAAAATGACCCTGAAAACCTGGAAAACTAGAGGGAATTTTATTTACATATTATAAGTTTTGTTATACGCTACAATTCTTGTTTCTAAAACAAGTCTAATAGCATACAATTTGCAGGTTCTTTCTGATTTATTTGAGTAAAACCTTGAATCCAAAAATTTTGCATAAACATCAAAATATAATATAGAACATATAAAAACATCAAACAGCAACTTGAAGAAATTTTTTGTTTTTATTTCCAACCCTAGTCACCCCAAATAACCATAATACAAAATAGATTCTAGCAATACACAAACAAATATAAAACATCAACTAAAACTGCAGTTTTACACCAAAACAATTTTTTAAATGGGGATTGTTTTAAATATATTGAGTGCCACA